>JAQFZZ010000012.1:0-74887 GCA_034696405.1 Isotoma caerulea | reverse complement strand
AGAGGAATCCAGCGCAAAAAACCGCGCGCGATTATCTCCAAGCGTTCGAAAGTTATCGGTGTGACGGACGGACAGACAGACGGACGGACAGACAGACGGACAGACGGACAGACAGAGCGATCTCATAAAGCAGCTTTCGCTACTTAATAATGGGTGATACCATGAAACCTCAAATTACCCTATCTCAGAAGCTTAACCTTTTATGTTAGAACGTTTAAGACAAAATTCAAAATAGTAACCTCAACAATCTAAGTTGTCTTTTAGCCTCCCTTATTATTAGTAGTGATAAATTTATCGTTACTAGAATCCTTCCAGCTAATTTAATTCATGAGCATATAAAACAGGACTAGAAGAGATATAAGCACGAACCGAATAGTCTGTTTTATGGCAAGCCATAAAATGCTCCCAGGTGTGTGAAAACGGTCCATGGCCCAGATCGTGGCAAAGTCCAGCAATATAAAGGCATAAAATATCCTTTTCGTCTATCTCCAGTTCTGGTTGGTTCTTTTGTAATATCTTGCAGTACTTTCCAGCTAAAAATGATGTTCTAAAATTTACAAGTAAAAACACATTAGATTTATTTAGAAAAGAAAAATAATTAATGCACAACTTATTGTTCTGCAGGTCAGAAGAAGTGTTCCTCAGAAAACCCTAAAAGACCAAAAAATTCCAATATTCCTGAATTCCTTCGTTTACACTTGCCGTTTTATACAGCAATTTTGCGACTGCTTTGTTCCTATACCCATGCATCTTTATTTTAAAATTAATTTCTAAAAACGATCTACACTTAATATCAACAACACAAATATCAAAGCGGAAGCAAAACCGAAGATATACAATTACATTTTATTGATAAAGCTGTGTCATAAAAAAAACTTTTAACAAAAATTAATTTTAAAATGCGATGCTAAATTCTATCTAGCTACATAATTTTTCTTGTCAACTTGTTTCATGTTTTGCTCATGACTAGAGAAAGTTGATTGTATAATTCCATCATCTTACCTGTAACACAAAGCTTATTTTTTTCTAAGATAAAGTTCAACTTTCGACTCAAGGGGAAAAATTTTTATTTGTAAGGTTTTTCGTTTCGCCCTATTGCATTTGTTTTTAAAACAAAGTTCATATTTCTTATACAAACATTGGAAAATATCAGTATTCAGTGCTTTTATGCAATACAAAATTTCTCTGAAGGGAAAAGAAACAAGATTCACAAAACATGGTGTATGATGCATGGTACGAAAAAAATTGAAAAAGAAAAAAGTCAACAAACTTAAAAAACATTACTAATACGATCTGTCATAAACACACATGACTTCGAGAGAAATGAGTAAATAAATATCAACAAGTGAATGACAAGTTTGTTTTGTTAAAAACATAAATCTCTAGGTGCCTTATTTAAGTGAGTGCAAATAAAATAAGTACTAAAAATAATTTATTGTCTAAATGTAAATAAATTGCATAACGCCCAAACAAGATATTGCGAAAGGTAAACTGAAACCTTCAGGAAATACAGAAATTTAATAAAACATGTTAGATGTGCACTTATCTCGCATTAATTCACTGTGTAAAATCAGCAAATTGTAAACGGGCATGTGTCCTTGTATGTATAAATTTATCTATATAATCTTATCTCGTCCCTACCTTTTGCCTCACATTTCGACAGGACTACATTATTAAGAACTCTACTTCCCTGCCTCACAACACATGACACTCACATTCGCATCGCAATATTTGCATACCAAAAGTGGTCACTGTTTCATTCAGTTATCTCAATCTCATCCCGATTTTTGATTAGCGAGTAATTCATGATAAACTTTGCAAAGAAATTAAAAAATCATTAGCAGATCCGTCCAAAGAAGTTACAAGAATATGTATATTACAATAATGCAGTTTACTTTTTTTCTAATGTTGATAGATCCGTTAGAAATTTGAACCGCTCCGACCGGACAGAAAAATTTAACATCGAAAGTTAGTTGAAAAGTAGAAGCTAACTTTTAAGAAAGCAATTTTTAGAAACAGAACAGAATGCACATTTCAAACTAAAGGTAATTTGTGAAAAGAATGCCCCACAGGCAAGAGTATGTGGACTTAAGATTCGAAAGAAAGTTGACTTGGAAAGTAGGAACTTTCTCAAATCCAAATCAAATTCCAGTCATCTTGACAGGAAAAAAATTCCACGAATGAAGAAGTTTTTGCAAATGTCCATGTAGTAAAGCAAACCGACTTATTTTAGGCAGGCAGATATGCTGATGCTGTCACGTCTTCATTCTTTAAAATTTTGCTATAACATTTGCACTTCACAGTTTGGTACTTTTGTATATTTCAACTGCTTTTAATATCATAAATTAGCACGTTTTACTGCTAAATTTTCATAGCTCTTCAAGTTGAAGTTATGAAAATAGTAGTAGAAAAGTTGAAGCCTTCAACTGGGTAAGTTTAAAGGCACAAAATACACCAATCTTTTTGAATAACTACTTCATAATACGGCGAGAATGAGCTAAAATCCAGTCAATTATTAAATAAATTAATCACCTGACTTGGCGATATGTGATTGTGAAAGTAGTTAAGCAATAGGGAAATTGATAACGCGTTGTGTTCTGTGCATAATGTAGTCTTAATACTTTGAACTTTTCGGGGTGGCACTCTTAACTCCTAACAGCTACAATTTGAAGTTTGAACAATACGAGGTATGCCGGCCGGCGTACTTCGTATATGCAATTTGAAATATTGGAATATACTTTTTCAAAAATGCAGAGATATAATGTGTAAGTCTTCTCTATATTCCATCCCTATATATTATTTGATATGTCAAATTATAGGCAAATGATTCATTTTAGTTAATCAAAGTTTTAAAGCCAGCCTTGTCTTAAATACGAGTTATTGAATTCAAAACTTTTCTGATCGTAAGAAGCTGTGGTATTCATAAATGTGTAAAAGAAATAGAAATTAATATTGTGTAAATCTTACCCTATGCAGTGCTCGAATCGATTATGACAAGCACTAGGATACACATGGTAGCAAACTCCAAGTTGTTTCAAGTTTCGAAGCCTTTGAAACTGTGGTGTGTTGATGATCTTATAGCACAAGGCCGGCAGTTCCAAATGTGGGTGGACCATGTCGTTAAAAATTTTTGTTCTTCCTGTTGTAATACAATTAGCATCCGTAAATGAACTCTCAAGACCTTCGTCAATGGACTCGGTTGACGACAAATACTTATAAGGAATCTCTTGAGGTCTCATGTTCTTCAGTTGGGTTGGTTGTAAATATATTAAGGGGTACTGCAAACAAAATTAATAATAGGCAAAAAAAAACAAAAAAAAATATTGCACCTATAAATTGTATCGTTCATTTTGACAAGTAAATAAAGAATAAAACAAAAGCTGTGTTTGCAAGACATGATGCATTAAAATAGCAAAACCACATTGTCTAAGAGCTGACGTAAGCATAAAAATGTGTCTCATTTGCATTTTTTTTCTATATATATATATTATCATAATATGTACTGTTAGCCACGGTAGATTCTTGACCATGATACTTTTATGATAGGAATTGACAAGGAGTTTATGCAAAAAAAGGTATTGAAATAAATGGTGCATGTACACCAGGCGTGAAGCTACAGACTACGGTTTTACAAACATACTTACAATGTTACAAGTTTGAATGATTAGTGATCTAAAAATGTAAATCCGTTCCAAGTTGCTTCCAATTTAGTCTTTTTGTTGCAGTATTAGACTCCGTCCGTAGCCACCAAAGTTTTCTTGGTCGATAAATATAAAATATTAGAGAATCAAAAGTAAATCTCAGATTTACTAGCTATCCAGTATCAGCAATATTTTTTTAGTCAAGAATGAGTATTGAGTACAACCAAACTTCAGCAGACTTCAGGATTTCAGGAAGTAGACCTCGAAAATGAACAATGTTAGAACTGAAGTACATTCATTAAACAAAACCACGAAATGTTCTGCAAAATTAATCAAATCGCATGGATTTATATGGAAACTATAAATTCTGATAGCATTTATGCAAGTAGATTTATTATTACTGTAACGAACGAGCGAGAGACACATCGATAGTTTTATGGGTCACTTTTATCTTATTATTGTATTAACCTTGCTGATGGGACCGAAAGTATTAAATCAGTAAACCTCCTTATCTGTTAACTGATTTGCGGGCTATGTAATTAATGCTGAAAGATCAAAATATTGTTCTGCTGCACCGTAATAAAGCTCTTGGTGTTTTGAAGGCCAAGCTGTCAAAATGACGTTAGAATGGCGACCCAATTTTCTTGAATGCGCTTGCGGATGAAAGGAAATGACTCGCAACACGCAAATCAAATTCTATTTTTGGTACTGACACTATTAAGTTGTAATTGTGTAATTGTTTTTTATAGAGATACACACTCATACATAATGAGCCGGAGCCCTCACAGAATACAGAATAACGAATCTTTCGTAATTGCGAACAAAGCAAAACCAGAATGCTAACAAATATTTCACATTTCACATGTCACATGTAAACATTTAAAACGATTAAGTAAACTGATATATGAATATGTGTGGTGGATTAACGATTGATAATCATTCAAACAACCTCAAAGATGAAACAATGGGAAGGTAGCTAAGCCGAAAAACTACAAATCTTAAATAAATGTCATTATACCAGTATTACTTATAATAATAGTGAATAGCTTTCATAAGTTATCTCTAAATCTAATTTCCAAACATTGCACTTTGCATTATATACAGCGGCCATTTGACATTATTGAATGAATTGTTCTGCTACAATACAATAGGTTGCATATATTTACAGACAACAGAAAGTTTTAATTAAGGTTCCTGTATAAACGATTTAGTTTAAATTTTAGATTTAGAAACTTAAAAGAAATAACACCTCACCGTTCAATTGCGTGTGGCGTCAATTAATCCAGATTTTTGTTCTGGGCAAATGATTATGAGAAAGAGATTGATGAAAATGAGATGTTGCCCAAAAATATAGATAAGTCGTTTTATTGTGCTGCGATTTTTTAAAAATGTGTACCTATTATGGAATGAAGAATTATATAGTTAAAATTCTTATTGCTATTATAATATAGGTAATTCCAGTTTGCAGCAATTTTATTTAACTACCATTACCATTAGTTTAACATAAAGACGATATAAGCGTAGCCTGATATAAACCTAAGTCGTCTAATCAATCGCCCAAACAAACTAGAAAATTTGAAGACAGAAAAGCTCGTACCGTAATAGTTATTTACAGATTGTATGCCATTACATTATGTTGTAATTTTATTCTCATCTCAAGTCATCCTTTGTGTACACAATTCTATACAAATTGTATTTTATCACTGATGGATCTAATCTAATCTTGCTTAATGCTTTGTAAATTTTTCCTAAATGCTAAATAATACGAAAAGCGATCTCTTTTGTAAGAGTGTATCTTTTCTCTAATCTACGACACTCCTTGTCCTCGTCTAATAAATATATACCTAATTAATTTTCAAAATACAAAATCATATTTTTTAAAAAATTAAAAACAAAAAGAATTAAAAATATGTATCTCTTTATCGAAATATGACATACACTTACAATTATTTTGTTAGCAATTGCGAATATATGGAATGCGACATGCGAGTCCATAATGTCAAACAAAGATTATTCTCATTTTATTTTTTGTTTAAGAAGTAAAGATCTAACCTTCATTAAGGAGAAGGATGCAGCAAAAGCAGATTGTTTGCCTAGACGAAAATGCGAAAAGCGTAGAAAAAGCATGAAAGCAATTAGTGATAATAAAGTAAAAGTAATAGGAAAGTAATATAAATACGTATTTTAATCTTGATCTTATAAAGAACAAAGGTGAACGTGAAAGCATAAAAAGCCTAATGAGAATAAACTGTGTTGATGATGGAACGATACACGATACCACAGAAGAGAGATCAGCCTTAAGGCTGATCTCTCTTCTGTGGAACGATACAACAATACAGATCATCGAGAAAAGCGGTTTGCCCAAACCCCTTTCATTTAAACACGTGTAGTGCAGAGTGCAGTTGGTGCTTCATGTTGTTGATCTTGGTGTTCGTTTCATGCAGTGAAAACTCAAGAAAAAATTGCAAAAACGGAGTGCAAATTAGGGCAAAGGAAAACTCATCGTTAAAAAAACTTACGTTTAGAAGAACAGAGTGATTGCCAATAAGTTTCCACCATTTTTCAGAAGATACACAAGGCACAAGGATACAATTAATACATTTCAATAAATTTTGATTAAAATGGAAGAGAGCGATGAAGGTGATTGTAACAAATTGGTGAAGCGAGCGAAGAGAATGAAAATCGATGATGAAGACTTGAAGAACTGGGAAGAAATAAAGAGCGCCTTTTCTGAGCATTGGTACAGTCAGTCTGCTGTCAGTCTTCCGGGGTCGGGTCAGGTCATTTACTCTGACCTTTCCTGGTAAGCTAATAAAATTATTAAATGTTGAATTAAGATTACAAAATGATGTAAAATCGGCGTATCTCTGTTCTGCAATGAATGCGAGTTTAAAATAATAAAAATGCTGCTGTCGAGAAAGTCGGGATGGGGGGAAGTCGAGTGTTGTGGGATATTTCATGGGATTGATGATGGGATCAGGGAAAATACAAGGTCTTGTCACCTCTCCACCCGGAGACCTTTAAAGGGCAAGAGGAAGAAAACTTTGCATGCTAAAAGAACGAGGTTTCGATGTATTTTTTCTAGTTACTATTTAATTTTTATTTATTTTGTATTTAGCAATGAAGAGAGTATACTCTGTGGTCTTAACAATGGGAATGTGAAAGTTGTAGACCCGAATCGACTTTCAGAATCAGGAAGTAAAGGTGGATTTTCTTCGAAACATTCTGGGCTATCGTCTGTAAGGTTTGTTCTTATAATCATATTTTGGTGGAATAACTATTTTCGCATCAACAATGTAAATGTTAGATAATTAAGCATTATTTCTATTTTCATTTGAAAAAAGGTGCAGCAACGTAAGTCCGGAAATCTTTTACACAAGCAGCGCTTCCGATGGGAAAATTTTACTTTGGGATTCAAGAGAAAATTCGAGGAAGGCTGTGCAAAATTTCGATATTAGTAAGTTCTTGCTTAAGTATTGTGATGTTTGGAATCTTCTTTTCGTTTCAATTTGAAAGCCATGATTTGCTCAGAGCTGAGGTTTAGCTTTTTTTTTCAAAGTAGAAAGGTAACTTACTGAGATGTTAGGTTCTTGTGGTTGATGTTAAGTTTTATTTGATTGGTTTTGAGGTTGGAATTTTGAACTTTTGAATGCTCTTTAGTTGAATTTATGTTTATGACTTATTAGGAAGTTTTGTAGGTTTCATCGTTAATGGATTTGCATGCAAATTACTTTCTTTAAATCAATTCAACTGGGGTAGTCTATGAACCATTTCTATCGCAAAAGAGGTAAAGAAATTCACTCATTTTGAGAAAATAATTTATGTGTATTTAATTCATTATTAGGTAAAGATTCTAGAATAGGTGGTGGAAGCACGAAATCATCAACCAAACCGATTTTGCATTTTGACGTAAGCCAAAATGATCAGGTTATATGTGGTGGAACTGAGTTAGTGGAGGAGGATAGTTATTTGCTCTTTTGGGATGTTCGATCATCAAACTTACTTGGAGCTTATTGGGAGTCCCACTCGGACGATGTGACAGCTGTCAGATTTCATCCCTCACAAACTCATTCCCTTGCGACAGGATCCACAGACGGTCTTGTTAATGTGTTTAATTTACTGGAATCCTCGGAAGACGACGCCTTAATCTTTAGTTTGAACACAGAATCCAGTGTGGTAAGTCTTAAGTTTTAATGAATATTAATGACTGAATCACTCATCCTGAAAGGTAACACTTATTTACGTTTAGGACAGCGTCAACTGGAGCTGTAGTCACAACCCACGCCCACCTCCCTTAAATATCAAACCACTACCTTCATCCTTGATTACATGTGTGACACATTCTAATGAAGTTCAATTATGGGATGCTGAATTAGGAGATAGGTTTGCTAATTTTAGCCGAAGTAACATTGCAGATACTATGTTGGTAAGTTCAAGCAAAAACTTTTACGACGAATTGTTCAGAAAGTATTTCATGCACAAAGCTCTATTAAATTATCAAATTATCCTAAGTGACAAACTTATAATATTCTTTTATTCTTCATGACTTACTTTCATAGAGAAGTAATCCTGACGCCGTTTATGTCAACGGAAGTTATCAGAAACCATCTGAGAGTCGATTAGGAATTCTAACGTGTTCCTTGTCAGGGTGAGTTTTTGTCAAAATTGCTTTATCAGTTATTGGGATTTGGGAAGAGAAATGAGGCATTTAAAATCCAAATATATATAATACACTACAAAAAATATGTAATTTAGCATCAGCATAGACAGAGTAACTTTATTTCACCTCTTAATCGAAGTTAGTAGTGTTAAATTATAATCATTAAATTGATAGTTGAACTAAATAATTTTAAGTTAAAGTGGTGAAGGTGGTACATAGTTTTATAGTGGTAAAAAATGAAACAATTATAATGATGATCTTTGGGACCTTTTTAGATCGTGCTCAAGATTTATTAATATCACAGATGAGGGACTTAAACCCTCAGGCCTATTTTGTGATCAGTATGCTGTGATTCAAACGGCTCAGTTTATGCCAAAGGTATGTCATTGTGTTAATTAATAGGCTTGTTTGTTAGTATACTATTTATACCACATAACACTATTCTATATTTCCACAATCATACCCTATTCGGTCGGACTACTAAAGACTTTATTTAAAAGATTTATTTGTTTTATTGAATAGTCAAATAAATGGATAACATTTGACGGAGATGGAGTTATCAAAACATGGGCCTTACAAAGTGAAGCGGTTGCGGATACGAAATCAACAGAGAACCAATTAAAGCAAAAGGTAAGCCGATTCGTTATCGTTTGTGTATTTGATGTTCATAAGAATTTTTAAAAATGTACATACCGGAAAAAAGTATTTATTCTAGTTGCATATAAATATAAACATATACTTATAATTAATTAGCGATGCATTAAACAATTAATTATGGGTTACAATTAACACTAAACACTAACAAAACGCAATCTATAAGGTTAACTTCAATAGACTGATGCATACTGTTTTACCACTACTAACTTACGATACTTAGAGTTAGAATCGTATATTCTAATAATAATCAATTAAAGATAATAGGATTAGATAGAAGCAGACTATGTGCATTACACACAATATTGCAACTAATTGATGAAAAACCTACCACTGTAAAGTGGTATTTTTAAAATACTGTTCGTACTCTAATGAATGACATCTAGCACGTACAATTGTTGTGTATCTAAATATCATAATAGCAATAATCGATGAGTTACAATTTTTTATGCAAAACAAGTTAATTAATGTGTTGGTTCATAACTTTCATTTGCAGAAAGAAAGAAAAGAAAAAAACCAACATAGACTGAAGCCATACTCAAAAGAAAAGTCCTTCAAAGAATAAGACTCACAAGACCGATTCTATTTTTAATTAAATAAACTGTACCTAAAACTAACTATAGTTTATGTAAGATAGGTATACTTTTTTAAAGCATTACCTAGTTGACTAAAATAATTTGCAGTACATTTTATTTACTAAACAATTCAAGTACTGACTGGCCTATTTTGTTTTTAGCCTGTTGTCTTGATTTTATGGAGTATCTTTATTTTAGTACCTAATTTCACATTTACCGTCTATTATACAAGCAAAAAGTGAAGTACAGTAAAGAAAAAAATATATTTCTTATCTAAAAGCCTTGTAAAGTTTATCTTTCTTTTTTACGTACATATTTTAAATCTATGTAAAATTAAATTACTATTTAAAAAGAGAGACTTGCTCTACGTGTTGAGCTTAGGCTTTACGAAAAACCCTGCAAATCTAATATTAAACTAGGTATAACATTACAATGCTGCTTTTTCAAATTGATTTAATAGAAATGAAAATTTCTACTTGCTTGAACTTTCTTTGACGACAACCTTGCACACAGATGAACGCAACATGTTAATGCTAATCTGTAAAATCGAACTCGACTGAAAGAAGCGAAACGCGAACGAACGGGAATTTAATTTTTGCGCTGATAAACGTTTTGGTATTCCATTATTTGGTTTGGTTTCCATCATCGAATAACTTTAACTACCACAATTAAACAATTATAAGTACGTTACAGAAACTTCTAGGTTACAAATCTCAAAGAAGTTGAACGGCACCGAATCGTCATTACTGAAGGAATGCTATAAGTCTGAAAATTCAATATAAATATATAATTAATTAGTATCAAATGAACTGCTTAAATTACGGATGTATAAATGAATTGCAGTTTCAGTTTCATTGTGGACTCACCGAAAATGAACTGCTTTCTGTGCTAAAAGACGGTTCACTTCGGAGATTTCAACAATAGGCAGATTGAAATACGGACTCTCGTTGGTTTGTTCTGAGAATTCAAAACGATGTATTGCAGGACTAACTTTCATGTCTCCAAAGGGCCCCTTAAGAACTACAAAGCTGACATCTAGACTTGCCACTGGTTTTGTCTTCAGTATCAGCTGCATATTGGAAATATATGTTAGATAAAATCACTATTTATCGACTGATAAATTGATTTTATTTTACCTGATACGTAAGTTGCCTCTCACAACTTTGAGTGGGGTCTCTTTGGTTGTTGTTAATCCGAGCTTTGACGACCCATTGGTTGTTAAAAGCTGAAAAACGGCTCGTCTCATAGTATAGCTTGTGAACAAACTCCTCGGTTCTGTAAGGTTTCAGCTGCAAATCTATAAAAATTAAATGTATCATACATCAATTAATGTTTTCAAAAACTATTGTCGATTTTAGTCTCAACAATATATCCTCATTTTTCAGTATGTTTCTTTAAATATTAATTATTTTAGATTTGTCACTCCAAGTCCAAATGTATCTAATCGCCTATCCTTTACCCCAATTGAATTGTCGTTATAACCTTGTTTAATAGCAAATAGTTTTTTAAAGACGTTATGATAGTTATTCTAACGTCTTGGAGTAAGCCGTTAAAAGTGTGTTCATACATACACATGTTATCATGATTTATATAGTTAGAGGGTAGTTGTGAACTAATGTACCGTTAAAAGTGATTTTCTCGTAGTTAAGCAGATCAAAGATGTTGCTGTATAGCTTTTTATCTTTCTCGCTTTCCTGATCAAATACACGTAAAATTTCCATAACTTCCGCTCCAGACTTCTTGGGGTGAGTGCAGTTGTCTTGATGTTGCACGAGTTCATGAAATGGTCCGCGCCATGGGCATCCAATGCGGTGGTACTTACACGTAATGGTTCTAAGAATTAATTGAAAAAACATTAGATCATGTAATTTTCAAATTTAGATAATTCATTCTTCCCAACGCCCTGCAGTAAATAGCAATGTAGATCCCGTATGCATAATTCTGGTTCTTACCTTTCTTCACAGAGCTCCTTTTCATGGCGATCTAAGGTATTCCTTGAAAACTCTTTATTACAGTATTGGCACTCGGCAGGCAATTCATTTACTGCTTTTTCTACAGCCAGATTTCGTGAAGCCATGTGCTTGGTGATTTCAACTCGGCAATTAGGGCAAGTCGCAACCTCATCTCGTAGCCTTGCATCTGCCAGTAAATGTGTGAAGCATCCAGCACACATGAGATGTCCATTTGTACACTAAACCAACCAAAAGCAGCAAAAATATATTTATCACATCCATAACATTCGAAATAATGAACAGTTAACAGTTATTAAAAAATTCTCCCGTTACTATCAGAACAAATAAATGACAATTGCTGGACCAGCAGAGACTTTGATTACTTTCGATTTAAAGTCTTGTAATTAATATCTACTCTGCGAGGTTTCTCATTCTCAAGGAGAATCCTCCGGAGGTTGAGAGACAAAATCGTCTAGTCTAGTAATTATCAGATAATTGAAAACTGATAATTAAAAGACTATAGTCTCGCTCAGCTTCTTTCACTTTTGCATTTTTGCATCTAGTTCAAGCTTATCGATTATATTTGACCGTATTTTTGTCAGCCAAGCCTCTGTCTCTGAATTCCTATTTCAATCTTGGCATTTGGCACTTGTGCCGAAAAAAATCGGTCAGACGTTCAGACGATAATATGTTCTGATTTTCTCTTGAATCTGACTCTGACCGACTTGGCAAAAATTAGCGGATGAAATGAAAAGAATACCAAAAGAAAGATTATCGTTTTTACGCAACTAAACGTGTACTCATTTCAAAGCGTTTAATACACAACCTAAACACTAAACAAGTGTCAAAATACAAACAAAGTTTATGGGGCACGGGTTTATACGATAATGACCAATGCAATAGTCTAATTTTATTTAAAGCATACAGTGTTTTGAAGATCCTTTGTGCTTCAAGACAATTTTAGATATGGAAAAGCATAAGCTCCGAAAATTATATATGTGAATATAAACAAACATAAAAACATGGATTATGATTAAAGAATTGGGTTTCGCATAGTATTTTAATTTGTATAGTTTCCGTTATCATAAAGTTATGTAACATTCATCAGTCGTTATAATAATACCATGCATTATAATGCCAAGTTCTTCAAAAGTTCAAAGAGTAACATTACAACTATGTTGATATCCGATATCCCGACAATGTGGTAGTGGAGTGGTAACATAACGCTTATGAAGACGAAGACAGGCAGAAACAGTACGCAAATTTTCATCGAACCTGACTGCAGCTGACTGCTGTTATCATTAAAAAACCTGCTGCTGGTTAATTTTAACAAGTCTATATAGAATTATAGAACATGAAATCAAGACGTGATAAAAAATAGGCATGAATGAATGGCCACTTTAGTGTGTAAGGGGAGTTCGCTTGTCGGATTGCATGCAAGCAATGTTATGAGCTGACGGAAGAATCGATTCTTCTTCATCCAACCCGAAAGTCCCAAAAAAAGATCTGCCGAGTTTGCGACAGGCAATTCAAGCAGCTGCACAAAACTAAAAGCACACAAACCAAGGGTGTGGGATTTGTTGTTGTTATATGAGATTGATGTCATTATTATAATCTACTCAGCCTCAACCCACAACCAGCCAGCAAACCCAAACAAAATGAACAGCTGATTTTTATGAAACAAAACCTAAGATTTTTATGAGAAATTTTTACAAAAAAGAGAATCCGGATCTTTCATTTACCTGATATATAGCTGCTCGAGGAAGATCTAAACAGACAGCACAGCAAAGTATACCCCCCAATCGATGCTCCAATTTTTCCGATGCCTTTCTTCCCCTTGACCCAGCAGATGATTCCCGTGATCCTCCCACTGTCTCCTTAGATGACCCCGATTCATCCACACGAGATTTTTTCATACAAGGCTCTTCAATTACACTTGTAATCACACCACTATTACCACTCATTGATGACGCTTCGACTGCTGCAGCAGCAGCTGCTGCAAGAGTTCCTGCAGCAACTGAAGATGATGATGGTGACGATGACGAAGTGCCACCCCCAGTACTAGATGAAGGCTCATGATGCTCTGCAGATGATACTAGTTGCTGCTGTTGCGCTTGGGTTGGCATTTGTTGCTGCTGAAGCACTTGAGACCCTGAAGGTCCTTCCATTTTAAGCACAAAGTGTATAAATTCTCCCTAATTTCAAATTTTTAGTTTTAGCACACACTTTTCACTGTTTTAGCGTTGAACGTCGAACGTCTTGACTATTTTACAGGGCGCAGTAGGTGACACGGCACAGGGTCTGTTTTTAAAGAAAATACAAATTAATGATTATTTTAAACTCATCACTATTCATATGCATGCAATACACAATAATAGACAAAACAACAGATTAGCTGACTAGAACAACAAACACAATACCTAAATGAGATTACTATGTACTATGTACTACTACGACTCTATGTAAAGAAGATTAAGATTATAATGACACTTTACCAGCAAAAAGTCCCTTTCACTTTTCAGCAAAAAATCTTAATATATTATTATTATTATTATTGCGATACATATAATATGGCGAATAACTGTCTACTCAAGGTCTTGCTCGCTGAATGATGTAGAAAACGAAGTGAAGAAGGAAGAACTTCTTGCACACAAAAACACCCAGAGAGAGAGAGAGAAAGACTTGCCCTGGTGATAGTAATGATGGTGGTGGCACTGCAGTGAGTTGTAGTGGTGCAGCTAGTTCACTTCAATGGTGGTGGTTCAGGTTGCAAATAATGTAAAAAGTGTAAGTCCCATACAAAAGAACAAGGAAGAAGAAGGGGATTGAGATTTTACAATTCACGTCAGTCTTCTACTGTGTACTGTGCGTGATATGATGATGTTAGATCCCTGTTTCGATGTATCAAATGTTCCAATAATAATATATGTCCTCCTTTTCGCTTCCAACTGAATGTTGATCCTTCCTTGACGTAAACTTTCGACTTTTCACGTCGGTACCATTAGTACTCGAGCGAAAATACCCCAACCCCAACGAATTCACTGAAGAGTACACAGAAACAGAAATGAAAGGAATATTTATTTACAAGGAGTTACAAGATGCGTTGCGTTCCGTACTACTTACTTACTTTACAACTACTCTTTTGTATCAACTTGAATCTAAATCTGTGTAGAATTGCAATATTACGTTGTCCTGATTGAAGTTGATACCTGATATTTTTATCTTTCATGCGCTTACGAGCATGTATACCATACATACATTACAAGTGTTTGTGTTACAACTTTGCAGATGCGATGCAAGTTACTTCGGTATATAAGTAAAGCAGTCATTCATATTTCCATATCATTATCATATGATAATATGATAGTTTACTTGCACCTTACTTTTTAAGTATTGCCTTTTTAATTATTATGTCTCTTTAATTATTTTACACATGATCATGTCGGAAAGTCGAAACAATTTACAAACTTCAAACTGAAGATGTTATGCCTAAACAGGCAACATGCTTTCGATGACCGTTCCGGTGCTACGCTAACGCTACATTAATGTTGGGGCTTGGGGCTGCGGAATTTATTTAATTTTTAAAATTAAATGAATATTTGTATATCAGATACATTTCTTTCTATTTAAAAACTTCATTTTTAAGTTTATTATAGCAAATAGTAAAATTATAATTTTATTGGCATATAGAATCTGGAATAAAAAGTTATCCCATGATAATATATTAAGAAGAAGTAAGTCCACGCGCAAGGGCGTACTATGTTTTGTTAGTGATAATCAATTTTAAATCAGTTTAATAATAAATTACTACGAGCTTTTACGATACTAAAGATTTTTTTCTGAGTGCTCATCATTTTTAAATGAACGGTAAATGATAAGGCCTGCTACATGCTGGCTTTTGGGATTAATCCAATTCATCGGACAGGTAGACAGGAATGTATTTATTATTTAGTTAGAAGCTAAAAATAATATGTAGAAAGGTTTGCGTACTTGAAGGATAGTATTTATGTTTATTTTCATTTACAGTTGTATTGGAATGTAATTAAAAATGAAATAGTTCTTGACAGTAGGTCATAATAATTATATCACATACTTGAGGGAGATAAAGGATCATATTTCACACTAGCCTAACTTTACAGCTTGTACTTTGCACTATTATGCAAGGGAAGCATTTTTATTTTGTTTAGTTAAACATGCTTATTAAGAGTCATTGTCCTCCACTTATTTCAGTTCAGTCAACATTCAACATACAAACAACTTAAGACAAGACATATTAGGTTAAAGCGTGCTGTCTCATGTTGGTAAACACGCATACATTATATAAATATCAAAACTTGTGATTTGTCATTTATAAAGTTGCGCAAGCTGAAACAACCTTGATACTTATGGTTAGTTGGAATAATCCTTTAGTTCATAGCTATAAAATAACTAAACTATATAAACTATTAATAGTGTACTTCGACTAATAGTTTAGGAGATTTTATGTTGCAAAATATGGCTAGTATTTAGTAATAAAGTTTTAGACATTATCGTAGATTTGCAAGTCGAAAGTTTGGATGGTAATGTATGGAGATAACAAGTGTACCGTATTTCTAGAAATAAACGCCTTTGGCTTTACCAATCGCAGCTGCATGGAGTATGCTATGATATTCATTTCTAGAGATTTTTTTACTTTAAAATTAACTTTCATTTATAGTTTACAATTACCTCAGTATAGTAATTGCATTTATTTGAAATTCAATTTTCATTTTCATCACAATTTCTGTTTCATAGCCTTTTGTATAAGTTTCATATGATATTGGAAATATGCAATCCATGTAAGTTCTATCCATGTTAAAAAATAAAAATTGTTAGGGTATTTTTAACTACCAATTATCATTATGCTACGCCTATTTAAAATATTATTTAATATTTGCTGTATATATATTTTAAAAGATAACAAAACTCACATTGATGTCACATGAAAAATGTTGGCTGATAAAATGGTAATGGTTTTAAAGCAAGCATACGTTTAGAGTTTAGTTACCCAGTTATCAACCCCTTTAGAAACCAATGAAGGTAATTTATCGAGGTCTTCGGTTTTTGTAAAAAAAATACAATTGTCAGTAAAAACACGCAGTGCATCATTGACTGAGAATCATGAAATCAAAAGATCAAAGCTTTCTTGCAGAATTTGTTCTATTTCTAATTGTTCATCGATTTTCATTAATTTACAAAAAATTCATATGCAATGTGCAATGATATAATATTATGAGTGAAACCTTTGCATTTTGATAGAAGTCATTATTCTCAAATCTTTTCCGAGCATTGACTTTGTTAACTTTTGAGTATTACAATCATAAATTTTAACTGTACATTCAAATAGCAGAGTAGGCAGAGACTGTTTATTAACAATTTTTTTTCTTAAGCGCTTATCAACACTTCAAACCACAGAAAGCATCCATTTTATAAATGAACACTAATTGTCATATGGATGAATATGGACACATCGCCTCCGTTGTTTGCATATTTTCCGGAGTGTATGTACCTTCACGATTCATATGTTTCCAATTTTTTACCCAATTTACACAAAATTGAAATGTGTACATGCAGGTTAGCCGTCAGCATTAAAATGTATACGATTGCTTATCTTAAATGCACTGTATCAATCCACATAATTTGGGGTACTCAGACTTGTCTTTCCAATTTTTGTACGATTCTCAATTCTCAACCAAGTATTGTTTTACTGATAACATTCATCATTATTCAGTTTTGCTGACCCATTTTAGCAATTGATAAAATTCACCATTTTATGGATATAATTTTTAAAAAGTTGAATTGGGTTTGTCATACTTTTTCTCGTCGTAATCAAAGTCATTAATGGCTTGAAAGACAGCCGTTTCTCTAACTCTCCAACGGACTTTTTTGTCCACGGCTACAAATTTAAGCAGTACATTGGTCACTTTCATTTTCTCTTGAATTATGAAAAGCAATTTTCATTATTTGAATATTGAATTTGTAATGAATCTGCTAATATCACTAAAAGAATTTAAAAAATATATTTATGCCAAAATGCCATTTGCAATGAACAAGTTCTAGCAGTCATCCTTTCGGTTTCTGGTCGAAGGAAAGCGATATAAGATTTCAATAATCAGTCGGGTGGAATCTCAGATGCAAAACCCAATGATATGAATAAAATATTTGAATTGTAGTGGTTTTATCTTGATTCATTTATAGATAAAAGTATGTATCATGCTAAGAGACAAGCCATTAATATGCATAAGATGCAAGGTTAAAAATCATGAAAATCTCAAAAAAATCTATGGAAGTTTATCTGACGGGCGACTCCAAACTTAGCAGCTAACGGTCGCCGCGCCGGTCCAACATACATTTGTCACTGTCACAGGACAGTATGCTGTAATTGCGTATTCAAGCAAATTTTCTAGATTGTGTAGATAGCTTTAAAAAAAACAATTAGAGATATATAGAAATTAGAATAGTTGCGAGCATGCTGCTTCGAATCGTCTTAGATTCATATGCAAACATTAAGACATGCTGAAAAAAAATCTTCGGATGAGCATATAATTATTATGAAAAAACGCTCATATAGTGGAAGGTCAAACAAACGTCTATAAAAGGAAGTCCCAAACAACCGACTCTTCACAGAAACCATTGGAGTGCAGACCGCTATTGAAGATTTTTTTTTGTGAATCCGGATTCACCTGTTAAGTTTTCTATCCACAAACAAACTTCTTTGGCCAAGAAGTTCAGAAATCTTTCTCAAAATGTCGACGCTTCTGTGGAAAGTAAGTTTTAATTTTTTGCAATTTATTCGTTTAAAAGAGTGTTGAAAACTTTAATTTAAAAAAATAAATTTCTGACTGAAATAATAATTCCTCGTTTTTTTTCTTTCAGATTGTCCTTGTTGCTTTGATCTGTACTCACGCATTGGGGTCACCAGTGCCTTCAGACACTCCAGTTACCGGCTCAGACTCAGCAGTTCCTGTTCCTGGTAGTGCCACTCCGGGGGATCTTGACTCAGCTAACACCTTTCTCCTTGGATATGGATTAGGGTACCCAGGTTGGGGCTGGGGCAGCGGCTGGGGTGGCTGGGGTGGCTGGGGAGGCTACGGTTATCGAGGATTGTAAGTCTATTTTATATCTGAAATTTAATCTCATTTATCTGTCATTTTCATACAGCTGCAATTTTGTACGGCATTGTAGCAAATTTAGTGTCAATGATCAGCTTAGCTTTAATTTGCGTTTTTGAAACATCTTTTTTATAGATTTTTATTATTTTTTGTAATTTCAGTTACGGCCGTCCATGGGGCTTGTGGTAGGATACTCGTACGACTGTTCCTGGTAATCCTGTTGACTCCCAAATCGACACAACATTACGTCGCCTTACCTGCTGTCTTAAGGATCTTGATTGTGTATGTGATTATTTCGGCCCCTCTCAGTGTTTTACTTTTTTCTGGATAGGGAAATGAAACTCCGTTATTGAGGTTTTTATTGATAGGTAGTTAAGTTTGACCATTTAATTGTTGTTCTTAAAGTTGACTTTTCGTTTTTAACTCTGCCTGTTTTTTTCCCTAATTAATTTTTAACTGACATGTGGGCCCATTTATTGGCAACGGCGATGTCTGCTCAATTTGAGACAGAATTAGTTGTTTTAACCACACCCTTTCGTTGTTAATTTGCTGTTTTTAACTATTTTCAATATGACTATTATTCAGCCATTTTAACTTTCTTCTTTCTTTTGTTGGCTGTCTTTGTGACGTAAATTTTTTCTCTGTTGTCCAATTTTTCTTTTCCAAAATGTGATTCTTTTTAATGAGAAGCTTCTACTGTTTACTACAAATTTATGAATCCATTTTTTGCATGCATGCCTTATAATATGCTAGTGACAATAACAATTCTGTTTCTTTAATTGAAAACTCCCGATTAATAAATCACAACATGATATAAATTCTAAAAATAAACTTCATAATTGCTTGACTTTTTCTATTTCCTTTTCATACTCACTTTTCCATGCATTGCAAAAATCATCATTATGATCACAGTCATCATCTCAGGTCGTCAATTGTAGCATAATCTGCCTTCTCAAATTTTAGAATTACTAGGCAATAATGAAGTAGATGCATAGAATATGCTTTAAATCATCCCAAATCAAATCTCATCATTCACTAGCACAATTTTTTTAGGACATAAGGACATAAAACATTTATTCTTATATTCTCTTTGGATAATGCAAAATTTCGATTGCACATTTTAGTTTTTGTAAGGTACATTTAATACGCAATAGCATAATCACATTCACATAACATATAGTTTAATTTATACAAATCATCAGATAACTACATAACGACTTACTTGGCATGAATAAAATCGGTTTGGATCTCTTCGTGGTAGAACTGTAAAACTTACAGTTAAGTACATAATAACATATGTTTGATAGTAATAGTTGGCTTCGAGTGAGTCTTTATTTCATGACATTGCACCCCTGGCTGATTTTAAGTTTCGATTCTTTCACTATTAGTTACAGTTATGCAAAACAGAAGTTCAAATTTCACATGCAGTACATGAAGATCTAGACATCCAGATCATTAAACTCTCGTTATCATGCATACTCAACTTTAACAAAATATCTGTATAACATTTACATACATTTGAATATTGGAAGTGGAATAAGGTGGACATTGAAAACACCAAGAGTTGGTAAGACAAAGGTAAATACTATTAGGATGTTGAATAATTTAGATATAATCTGCTTAGAGTGATTTATGCTATAGCTACGAATATCGCTTACATGTAAGAAATACTGTGAAAAATCGGGCAATTATGTGGAATCCAGCAAAAGAAAAGTGGCATCTTGACGCGATAGAGATTATATTATATACATAGAGGATAACATTTTATTAAAAAAGGATTATTTTCTACATCGAAAAATCCGTCACCAAAATACGATGGAAATTTTGCATTGAAGGTTTACTTCTTAGAATAGTACAAAACAAAGAGACCAAAAGCGATTTACGAGTAGTTGGTATGAGTTCATTTTTCTTTCTTGTCTGTGGACTTTGAAGAACCTTCAACTTCAGCCTTCTTTGCATCCAAGTCTGGGTGATCTTCATACCTGAAATAATATACAGTAAATGTATTAGCCAGCATCCAACAAATTTTATACAAGTTCTTTACATTTTATAAAAGAATCAGTACTTCTTAGAGGTAAATGGTGAGGTAAAATATGCTCATGGTTAATCACTCTAGACACTCATCATTTAGAATTCTAACCAAATGAGATAAGGTACTTTTAATAAACTTACTGAAACATTGTTTTAATATCTCCTTTTAACAGTGCAAGACCAAGTGGGGCACCAAGGCAAGCTGGCACCAAATAAAGTAGTGCAGGTTGTGCGTGTCTGTATACGTGCATGATGAAAATTGTAGTAAACAGACCAAAAATGTAAGCAGCGAATGAGGTGTTGAAGTAAGTCCTTGAGTTTCGATTTAAGCTGGATCACAAATAGAATACGAATGAAATTACATTTTCGATACAATTATCAAAAGCATTTTCATGAAAATTGTATAGTTATGAAATTAAGAAAAAAATTAATTATGAAATTAGCATTAACAGAAGAATGCCATTAATATTGTTTACTTACTGCATGTCAAATCTCAAAAGAAGTGCGATAAAAATTCCTGGAAGAACAATGTCTCCTAATCCCAACATGGCGAAATTATCGGCGGCTAATCCTTTCTCCAATATATCTTGAGGGAACACCACTAAAAGATTAAGAAAACAAATTAATTTAATATTTTGTCATAATTCAGGAAGCACATTAAGAACTATGAATTTGAAGCAAGTAATCAGCGCTTCTTAGAGGTTAGGGTGTGGGTAAGATATGATCATTGGATTTCACAAACCAAACTCATCATTTCAACTTGCTTTCAATTTTAACAATAAAATTGACAAAACTTTATCATAGATGAAAGAAATAAGGATTTGTTTCATCTAAATATACAAAGAAAAGTAATTTCTTACGTTTAATTGGAGCCTCAAAGGACTTGGCTACAGTGACCATAACATTTGTTCCAAACACCCAGAAAATGTCATAAAAGAAGAGTCCTCCAAGCAGGATGCAACCGGTTACCACGTTGTTGAGATGAAGTAATTCAATACCATTAATAGCGAAAGCCATTCCAAATAGATTGTTTGCTATCCAGTGCTGAAATATATAACAATAATTTTTCAATATTAAATAATTGTATTTTCTCACTAGTAACAAATCTGGAGTTAAACTAGATCTTCATGTATATACTTTCATCAGTGCTTCTTAGAGGTAGTGGGTGTAAAAGAAGATCATGAATTGTCTCACTAAAACACTCATCATATGAAATCTATACATAATTGTACTGGCATTTTAAACTGTATTTACAATAAGAATAAATAGAGTTAACTAACCTTTTTAAAGATGTACCAAAGTCCGATGACGGAGCAAAGTGCGAGACAAACAATATCATGAGATGTGAACTTATAGTCAATAACACTAGTTGATTGATCTTCATCACTTCCTTTCTGACTGAATAAAATATGATACTGGATGTTTGGAATGCCTGCAGGAACCAACTTGGATACAATAGGGCTACAAAATACAAAATAATTATGAAAACTTTGTAATTCTTCTTCCTAGCTTAAGCTTCCCTAACAATTCAATTTGTTACCTCAGCAGATGTGTCAACGCCAGAATACCGAGGAAAAAGAAATAAACTGTAAGGAGGAGATTGATGTACTCCTTCGAGAACACCTGTTCAGACAAATTAAAATACGTTTATTATGGAATTAATTATTTTCCATTACTAAATTTATATATTTTAAATCTAAGATGATTCACTACGAACCTTAACTTGTATACCTAGTATAAGCTCATTATTTATAATCACCTGAAAGAAGATATAAAGTCCGAATAGTGCACAACTAGCGACGAGAGGAAACATCGCAGCGTCCTTTTGTGTCATTGTATCTGGTCTCTCTCCATTTTCCTACAAGTCATCAAAAATAACAAATAATGTTTAAAACATCGGCTTCATTCATTTTCAGTTTGACTTTCATCCAAGCTTATAGGCACCTTTTATCAACAGTCATACAATACAACACACAACATGGTCTATCAAATTTATTTTCTTACAACTAATTAATGAACTTTGTACTTCGGATCGAAAGCTTTAAGTGCCAAAGATTTTTTTTTCTGGCAAAACGCCCTATTTCAAAATAACAACGCACATGCTTCGCTATTTAATTTGACAGTTTTTTAATCATATTACAAAAGCATTTCATTAAATATTCCACATTCTACACCTAAATGTCTAGACAAGCACAAAAGCTAACTGAAGGTGACATCTTATAGTGTATAGTCCCCGACCCCGACAGACTTATACAATATATTAACGAGCTAACGATTTAGAATATCATCATCGTAATTTTGAATTGATTTCATTTATGCCCTATATCATTTATGATGACAGATGTGCAGATGCAGATGATAGAAGTGACAGAACCCGAAAAAAACCATCCACATTCGGAGTATTCGGACATATAAAAATTCTAATATTACAAATTACAAACCATATGTTACAAAATCAAACAATGTGATCAATGATAGGTTTAAACTTTTACTCACTTTGTAACTGGCTTTCTGTTCCTTGTGATGTTTGACAGATCTAAAGGCCCCAAAAAAGATTGGTAGCAGGGCCATGATGACTAGACTTCCATAGGCGAGTGCCATCCCTTCCGGGGTGGAAGGTATTTTTCCTCCAGTAGTCCCATTTGTAGCATTGTTTGCCCCCAGAATGTCCTCAACTTTGGACTCAACCTCTGCCATTATATTTTTTAAAATCCAAACCTACTTTTAGTTTTAATTGTACGGTTGAGTCGTGGACACTTAAACTCACAAGCTGTTACACTACGGAGATCCAAACAGAGAAAGGGAAGAGAGAACAAGTCAATTCAGTCAAATCTCACAGCAGCTTCCACGACTGATACCATTCACCGTATAGGATCAACCACAACCACTTCACTACCTTTAAAACTGCATTTAATATAGAAGCGAAGTTGCCCACACAATTCTGTACAGAGTTTTACAACAGCCTGTGCTGTCTTTCTGCCTATGCCATTGGATCCCGTTATCTTTATAGAGGTAAAGGAGCCAACCATCCAACTGCACATAGCCAACATCACACTTTCTAAGAATTCAGGCTGAACCGCGATGTTAAAACTACTTTCGTGACACGTTGTCACTTCTATTGCTACTAAAGCTCAACGACACGACTACTAGGACTAGAATATGACAGTACTTACTTACTTATCTTTATGGTCAAACATTTTTGAAACAGTTTAAAACTACGATTTGTGACATGTATGATACAGGATTAACAGGGTACAGTCCAACCCTGCTAAAGTAAACCCACATAGTGCTTTCTCTTGGGAGATTTTTCTAACACGGTTCAACTGTTCATCTAATCCTCATTTGAATTACTTAATTACTTTCATTTTAAGAGTTCAAAACTTTTCTTCTATGCATTTAAGTACGTTTGATTCTGATGTCGATAATATTCATAATTATAGTTTAAAGCATAAAGATTATATACTGAACTCGAGTATTGACGTATTTCATTAGGTTTTCCATAATTTTTTTATATGGATATTGAGGTAGGACATGTTCAATAATGTTTTGACGTATCTATCTTTTCCGTGATCATATACTACGACAATTTGTAGTAGTTTGTAGTCTACAAGTAATCTTAAGGAATTATTTGTTATATCTTTCTTCATAAACTAAAATCGACTGAAATTATTATTTTACTTTACACAAAATGTAGATATTTTCACACATGATAAGAAAACGATTCCTTGATTATTTTTTTATTTAATATTATTTACAATGATTTAAGCTAAAAATTTGAATGAGTGATTAACAAGATAGATTTAAAATAGCGTTATACAAACGTAAATACGAAGTGCGAAAAACGAGAGCTATTATTCGATAAGATATAAAATTAATATAGCACCATACTAATAATTTGATTATATACCAGACGGCTTATGATAATAAATATTATCATTTATCATGTTATCTGGTAGACAAATCCATAATTATTCGGTATGTGAGCTAACTATTATTTAGAAGCAGTTCTACTAGTTCTACACTTGAAGAGATGGTCGTGCCTGTTTTGCATCAAGATTATCATTTGTACTGGCATATCCAGTCCCTCCCTACAAAAAATAAATTTCGTTCATAATATGCAGAATATAGCTAAATTGAATCAAATGAACATTTGAATTTGACTAAGCATTACCCTTTGCAATGGAATGATGTCACTTTCGGTAAGCTTATCCCCTGTCAGAGGATGCTGCCAATCTTTTTTAATGATTTTTTCAACACAATCCATTGTAACTACATCTCCCCTGTATTATATGTTTTGAAATATGAACATCATTATCCTTGATTAATAATTAATAAATTCCGTTCAAACTACTTGATGAAAACATGTAAAAAACTAAACTTGACTTACGTTGTTTTGATTACAGCACATGGGATCGAGTTGCTCAGAGTATCTCTTGTAATAGGACACATATAACGCGCGTCTTTAATGATTACTGATCTTTTATCTGCAGGGTCCTTAATTTCAGTAAATTTAACTGGAATTAAATCTTTCATCTTAAGCGGTCTTCCACTCATTGGACAATAAACGGTCTGATCCTAAAAAATAGTAGAAAATTTGGAATTTCAGAAACAGCAGAAAGTTAAACATGTTGGATCTTGATTTAACTAAATTAACCTGATTAGAATTATGGATTAAATGTGCATGTACTTTATTAAGCTTACGAGTTAATTTTTACAATTTTAGAACTTACTGGCTTTTCAAGTTTTGTTTTCTTAGCTTGAGGGGTTTGAGACGGAATCCAATAGCTTGGAACGGCGCCTGCTTTAGCCCCAACCATATTTGAAACGGATGGACCTTCTTCTGGTTCTGTATTTAAACACCATTTTATTAATAAAACACAAATTACTTTTTGGATGGTATATAACAGCGATATTAACAATTAAAATGTTGAAATAAAAATGTCCATTACTTTTAATTTCAAAAGTAGACTTGACCGTTATGTCACTTTCTTGTTTTACAAATTTGCTAACATGATCAGCACGTTCTGCCTCCACTAGTTCCACACGTTCGGCCTCTTCCTTTTTCTTTTGTCTCTCGTACTCTTTCATTTTTCTGCTGTTTTCATTTTTCTTTGTAATTATGTATTCCAAAACCGATTCTTTGTCGAAAAGGTAACCCTCCTTCCTAAAAATATCATTGATCATAATTAATTTAAACAGAAAGAACACAGACATAGCACATATAGACGCTTCCATCTTTATTTCCATAAAATGTGACAGCGCTAGCTAATTGCTCATCACTAATACATAATATGCTTAGGCTTTCTTTTGATCGTCACTTTTAATTACAGCTTAAAATACGAATTAAGAAAAACGAATAAAAAATAAACCTTACGTGATAACGGGATTTCGACAAGGTTGTAGTGAAAGACAACAACAATCAAAGCTTCGGACGGAATCTTTTCCAAGTCTTTGGCTATTCGTTCCGTATCCCGAGGTTTGTGAGTCCTTTTTCTTTTCGTGATAAGTGTAAACTGCTCCCGCAGTACAATTTCTCGCGTGTCGTGTCATTTTAATTAAAATTGTTCACTTTATTATGTATTATGTATTAATATTTAAATAAATCAAACACGTGTGTGATTCTGTCTGAATTCTGTTTTAGATTGATATTTTTCGTAATTTAAAAATCAATTAGATTTTCTACTGAGATATCTTTATATTTTGTATTTTCCTTGATAATTCACTTTTATCATTATTTCCTAATTATTTTTCGAAGAATTACAAATTACAAATTATGAATTATGAATTCAGAATTATTAGTGTTTCTTCCAAATTTTCTGAACTGCTGTGTTCTGATTGTGGATTGAAGCTGAAAGCTTTGCACACTTAGCGGGAAGATCCTATACAATACAACTCTAATCTCAAAGGATGAAGTTGAGTTGAGATTCTCAACTAAACTTCATCCTTTTCTACACTTTCTACTGCATACTGACTTTCATTGGAAAAAGAAAGCGATCTTTCTATTTAGCTCCCTATTTTAGAGGAGCATCAACAAAGATTACAAAGACATTTTCGACAAGAGTCCACTTCAATTGCTTAATTTTCAGACACTTAATAAAGTATAAAACTATAAATAATTCCATACTCGATATTTTTGGACATAGAAATTAAAATAATATCCTCTTTGAATCTTAGAGAAAAGAACCATATCCATATACTATATCGATATAGTATATGGTTCTTTTCTCTAAGCTTTGAATTTCAAAAACCATATCAAGTACGGGTGTAACCAAGTAGCGAAAGCTGCATGTTTGAATTGAATACTTTCAAACAATACAATATTTGAAACGATATTTCGTATTTCTGTAACATTTCAGTTAGATCTACTCTTCAGTGCCTATCAAAATATGTAAAACTTGAAATTTGACCTTTGACCTACTTTTGTGACCTTAAAGGTCAACCTAGACCAATACTTCCCCATGTGATTTTAATCTACTCGTCAAGACATATCCAAACATATAAAACTTGTTTGACCTGTTTTGACCTTTGACCTCAATTTGTGGCTTCCCTGACCTTGTAGGACAAAAACGGTTATGACAGTTGGATTTTTGATATTTTGTAGATGTGAAAACATACATCACATGATTTTTATGAATGTTGCGCTTCAAAGCGCGACCAGTGCGCTTTGTCGCAGCGTGCTGTCAATACCAAAAGTTCCTGTAAAATACTGAGTCCAACACTGCAAACCGCATGTCAATATGTCAACCTGTTCGAAAGTTATCGATGTGACAGACGGACGGACAGACAGAGCATTCCCGTAAAGTAGCTTTCGCTACTTAATAAAATATGGAATTTGATTTACTAACCCCTAGCTCTTGTCTTGCCCCAATGTAAAAATAAGTTTAAAACTGTATTTCTTTTGAAATAGGATTTAAACAATGTAAAACAATTATCTTAACTTTGTAGAACATTAAAAGTTAGAATGATTGGATTTCCGTAAAATTAGAATCATACATTTACGTAGCTGGGGTCAGCCACAGCCAGCTCTCTTTACGGAACATTTACCCGGATTCGAGATTATTTTCTTTCATGTATCACGATTTCTTATGAACTTTAGGGTACGATTTCTATGAACTTTTTATAGCAAAAATAATTACTAAAATGAAAATCAATAACAACTGTCCGAAAAATAGTCTTTAAAAACCTTTGACATTTGATTCATTGATGACTTATTATCTATCATATTCAAAATCCAAACGTATCTCCTCTGACTGGATTCAAAATTGTTCAGGGTAAATACGCACCCACACAATGATAAATCAAAAAAATGACATTTCGTTTTGTTTATAAATGAAAATGTTGAATATTTATAGTTGCTTTATTCAAGATCAATAAATAACTAGTATTTCAATATTTTATTTCTTGGCAACTGCACTGCTAAATTTATTTAAAGTAATTTAAATTCAAAAATTTCGTTATATATGTTTATGCCTATAAAATTATGTGTTAAGATGGGAATTCATATAAAAGCTTTGAAAGACTTAATTGATGCAATGCAATGAATGATGAATTGATGAATGCCCGTAATATCTCCATTATATTTTAGTTTTTAACATTAATATTTAAACCTTTAAAACTTCAACATTAATATTATTAAAATTATTATTGGCCGATTTTAAAATTCAAGTTTAAAAAAATGCAATTATTTACAATCTGTGCTTGACCAAGCGAATGTCGATGCCGGTCACCGGTAGGCAAGTATGTGTAATAATGTTGCTAAGGTATACGTTATGCTTACAATGACGATTTGAATTTAAAATTATAGTCCATATTTTGGGGTGCATAAAAACTTATAAAATTTGACTATGCCTCTGAAGGTATTATATTTTTTAGCGTTTATTTGTTATGCTTAAGCCCAAGACCGTAAACAGTGGCGTATCTTTTGTTCATTGCAATAAGCAAGCAGCGCTTTTTTTGTTCCAGTACCATCATATCTCAATTTGGTTCGACTTCGCTAAACGTACTGACATTGAGGCTGTGTTTCTTAAATTTACGCTTTAAAAAACAATTCTCCGCTATTTATGGTCTTGTCAGCTTGATAGTCTGACTAATATGGCGCAAATGAAGTTCGTTCTGCAGTGTCTCGATCGACATTTTCCAAATTTGGAATTAAATGCCGAACAAGTCGGAGTTCGCCTTGGCCCAAGTGAAATTGATGCCCCATATAGCAGAGGTTAGTTGAGAATTCAAGGGGGGATACGTATTATATATTTTCTCTTTGGCTTTAGGAAATTGTAAATGACTGATTATTACAGTCGAAGTCTTTCCAGATTACAAGCATGCTAGAGTTAAAATTAAGAATTTGGGATTTACGAAATGCTTACTGAATTTCCAACACGTTATACGGAAAGGCGAAGAACTCCCTGCAAATGCTGGAGACATAATTGACTTGACTTTTGGAACATTTTTATATCGAATCAGAGAAATTAATCAAGTTAGTAATAGTAGTCGTCCAGTCTATGAAAAACTACATGACACAGAGCCACAGCAGCCCAGTACATCCCAACGCCTAAGTGTAAATATTGATGAAGAACAGCTTCAAGACGTACTAGGAGCAGATTCCGGTATGGTTATTGAAGACAATAGTTGTATGAACTTATCTACAACCGAATTATTGCAAATTGAAGCAAGTCAATTGAGTTTATCTGAACAACCACGAAATAATAAATTACTTCAAGCGTCAGACTGGGATAAAATTGATGGCATTCTGGGTCCACTGCCCATTTTAGTTTTCGGCGAAAATATGGATAAGATGAAATCAAAGGTACAAATTGGTTAAATTTTCGCTTTGCATTCAAATTGAAGTCAAACATATCAGCTTGAAAATTCATGCATAGGTTGCAGCCTTTGATTTGGATGAGACTTTAATTTCACCTAAAGGCGGAGTATGGAATGCTCCTATAAATGATGAAAAAATTGAACCTGGAAGTTTGTGGAAGTTTAATTACGAATCAGTCCCAGAAACCCTTCGGAAGTATTTTAAAAGTCATCCGGATCATAAGTTCTTGATTGTAACAAACAAAGCCAACCGATTTTTTGAGATCAGTCAGTTAATTATTCAAGAAGTTGTGGTAGAATTGGACATTCCAGTTATTGTTTTTGCTGCAAGGCAAGGAACAGAGTTTTTAAAACCAGCTCCTTGCGTTTGGAATGCTTACAAAAAATATTACAATGAAGGAGTGGAACCTGATTGGAAAGATTCATTTTTTTGTGGAGACTGTGCAGGCCGACTTGGAGACACATCTAAAGGTGATCGCCTATTCGCTTTAAACGTCGGTACTGGATTTAAAACTCCTGAAGAATTTTTCCTAGGAAAGGATGAACGTAAAACTTCATTTGCTATGCCCCGTTTCAATCCCCAGAACTTCGTGCAAAGTCAACCGAGCAATAGACATATTTTGTTCCCTTATAAACAAGAAGTAAGTCATACGATCGATCTTTGCTCAAAAATTTAATTATTCATGCAAAAATCTAAAAATTAGGTACTTTGAAATATTGTGTATATTATATGTGATTCCGACTCCGTATGCCTATTTGCATATCTGCATAATTTCAAAGAAAAATGTTTTGCTCATGTCATAAGTTCATTAGTATAGTTGAAATCCTAGATAATCCTTATGTGTGGCTGTGCGGGATCTGGAAAGACTTGGTACGTTGAATCGACCCTTATCCCAAAAGGATATTATCACGTTCACCTTTCTGAAAAAATGGGTACGCCTCGTGAACGCCTACACGCAGCGTCAGCTGCCTTAGCAAAATCTTATAATGTAATGATAATATTCCTGTACATGTTGATTGAGCTATTTAACCACGGCGTTGTACTTACCTAATTTAATATTTGTTTTTATGAATTGATTTTTTCTAAATATAGGTAGTTATCGATAGAAGAAACACAGACAAAGATGAAAGAGAAGGGTACTTGAGGATGGCAGAAACCATGCAGCTTCCTATTAGATGTTTTTTAATGAATGTCCCTGAAGAGCATGCTCTGCACAATTTGAGGGTTCGACATGAATAAATTCAATAAATACTGAAATTAATGAATGGTTTATTTTATAAAAGCCATCGTAGACATAAACCTAAAAATATATTTTAGTTTCATGAAATGAAAACAGGAAAGCCATTTCATACGGGAGAAATGGAATTGGGAATGAAGAGACACCGGTATGATTTTTATGAATGAAACTAATGAAATATTACCATACATGTACATTGGACTTGGGACATGTTTGTAAAGTTTAACAGTATAACTTTTATGACATTGTTGCATTTCCAGTGCTTTGTATGAACCACCCACCGTTGGGGAAGGATTTACGGACATAGTCTCGGTTAACTTGGTTCCTAGTGCCTTCCTAAATAAAAGAGAACTCGAACTGTATTCAAAATTTCTGATCCAAAAATGATCGAATAAATAATTATTGGGTCTCGCAATAAACAAATATATCGAATTGGAATAATTTATTATAATTGAGCAGGTTAAACTTAGAGAGCAGTGATGTACGTCGGGTATAAAAGTTTTTGCATATTATAGAAATAAAACGAACATAGTTTAAAATTCGATAAGCAAATTTAATTACGTGCACACACATTTAAAGTTGTACTAAATTTTGACTTAAATTGAAGAAACTAGCTTATTCGTACGTGAGTCAAAAAATATCGGGGTTCGTTCATGATATGTACAAATCCTTGTGTATTATGATCTTGGATGATGACTAAATGTAAATTATAATTGGACTATTCCTAAAAATACTCATTTTGGATAAAATTTGAAAGAATCTAAAATCAACTGAAAAATGATAATGGCATTTGAAATAAATCGTATTTAATAATTTATGGAATCTAATATATTTTAGATGGTTAAAAACTAAAACTAAAGTATTTGGCAGTTGTTGGTAGCTTTGCGTCACCATAACCTGTAGGCATATTTCAAAAATATTAGAACAAATAAGACATAGTATGAATCAGATATAATAAACGACCAAAACGTAACAAAAATCAATATTATAATCTAAAAAGTCTGAGGTGAATTTTAAAAATTGTATATATATCTATTGTGTCCATATTTCATTGAAATATGTCTTCAGTTGATTGGTAATGTCAGAAATTCCGGTTTTTAATTTCATCAGTATCAAAAAGGTCTCGTTAAAATTTACTACCTACGTTAAGGATTTAATTATAAATGTTTTTTAAACCTTAAAATGCTTCAATTTAGTCTACTGGACAACTATGCAGGCCAACAGTTCCTACTATTGTATCATGATTAAACTTAAATTGTCGATTTTCTATTTGGAAGTCTTTCATACAACCGACATATTGTTCAGTTGTCTCAATTCCTCTTGCCTCTGATGGGTTAGGATGACCTCCTAGATAAAGTGGATGAAACGTGTTGGTAGTATCTTTTCCTGCAGCTCCTATCCCAGGACTGGAGTAGGTGTTGTCCAAAGCAAGAGTCACCACATTTTTGGATTTCGAAACTAAGAAATTTTAAACTCATAAAAACATGGATTGCATTTTGAAAAATAATTTAATAAATTAAAAGATAAAACGTTACCTCGAATAGAATGCCAATTTCCATCACAAAGATCATAAGGATCTTTCGTAAAGCTGCTTGACAAGGGCCCTTTGCCATTATCAACAGTAAACTTCACAGTGCCGTTGATCATCTGTAGAACCATGAAGTCAGATTCTCCATGTACAGATACAAGTATTCCCGATGGATGTCTTGGCTTTATATTCATGGACAGTTTGATATTTCTTCCCACCTTAAATCGATCTTCTGCAATAGTAAATATTAAAAATGTTTAATTTTTTTGAAATTCTTTCAAATAAATTATAAGTTTTTTAAAGTCCTATGCATGCAGACTTGTCTTACGGAGTTTGAGATATCCAGCATTTGGATAGAAGAAAAATCCATTTTCTACTTCATCTGCACAAGGTTGTACTGAATGTGTCAACGTAGGAGCAGGTGGAGTTTTGTTTCGAATTTGGAAATTTCTTAAGCAACCTCGGAATGGTGAATCAATGCTTAGTAATTTCTTTTGTGTCATCCTCCTACCCCAAACGTCTCTCGGTAATCCACCAATGTACACGGTATTGCCTCCATTGACGTTGCTTGTACTACCAGATGAATTTCCCGTAGCTACTGTAACCCCATCGACTGTGAGTTCCCCTTGGGTAAGGTATCTTGAAAAGCTTGCTGTATGCCATTTGGTATCATTGAACATAATAGTAGAGTTTAAAACAGCGGGGCCAGAACCAGAGTCGAAGGCGAAATGAAGCAATCCTTTACGAAGAAACAGGGCAACATAGTCCATTTTATCGAATTCAGACCACATTAATATCAACCCGTTAGGATATGAGGTTTTAAATTCAATAGAATATTGTGATCGGCTTCCATCGTCTCTGGGTTGTGCATATTCCAATCTTGATGTTTTGTCGAAATCTCCAAATCGAATACCATCGTCCATTGATACTTCGCCGTCAGCGGTAGGAACTTCTCGGTACGGTAATGCACATTTCATAAATGGTGTTGGAACTACTTCATCATCTTTCTTTGGTTTTCGAGTCGTCTCTTCTTCAGTTTCATCATCGTCATCCCAATCATCATTTTTTTCAGGGACCTTCTCTTCACCCTCTTTTTCTTTTTCTCCGAAGATGTCAAAGATGGAAGGCTCAGTTGTGGTTGTGGTAGTTGTTGTTGTTGTTGGGGTAGTTCGAATAACAGGTGCCTCTTCTTCATCTCCTTCGTCATATTTTGGAATTGTTCTTCCATTAAGTTCTTGGCCTTGTTCAGTCAATGCTTCTTTCTCTAGTGCCGTAAGGCATTTTTGACTAACTGACGAATCTTTTACAAATGCGTCAGTGAAATCTAATCGCTTTCCATTTATACTTATGTCACCTAAACACCCTGCGTATGGAGTGTCTGCAACTGTGGCCCCATCTCTCATTGGGTAGTCTTGAGGTCGACCTCCAAAGAAAAGGGTTGATCCGGGGGTTGATAACTGTATTGGACCATATGGTGCATTTTCTCTGAAATATAACAAATTACGCTAGATTTTGTACGAAAGTGTCGATTAATATATGTAATGAACAAATTGAAATGTTTCTATTGACTTACGAGTATTCGTGGACGTCGTCTATATTTACGGTGAGTTTATTTCTATCTCTTGTAATGGTCACAACGTGCCAGTCGGCATCGTTGAGGGCGTCAGTTCGAACCTGAGCACCACCAGGTTCGGTTTTAATATAAAGAGCACCATCATCCATGGACACAGATAGGAAATTGGACTGATCGCCATCAGTTCCGTAGAAAATTAGACCTCTAGTATCATTACTTCTGAAACGGAAGCTTACTTCGAAAGTGTCATCCCGTGTTACAATTTGAGGTCCTAAACAGCAAAGAAACATGATTAAACTCTAATGAGCACTTTAAATTATGCTATTTTAAAGTTTTTAATTATTTTAAATTATTATTATTTTAATTATTACCTGCAACGGGTGAATCAGCAGAGGATACTTGTAAATAACCTTGACCAAAGAACGTTGCAACCGTAGGGGCAAATTGGGACGTTGGACAACCGACAACAGTATATCGGGTTTCAACAGCTTGAGTTAAATCCACAGGAGCTTGATCAATAGTCACGGACTCTAAGCATCCCTCGAAAGCTTTATTAGTAACACTTGGATAATCATGCTCTCCAGGATAACCACCGAAATACATGTAATCTGAAACGCCCAAGTATATTTGTTGTCCAGAACTTGACCCTGTAATTCGTTGCCTGTCAATTATGAGATTACTGTCTTTTCTGTACCGAACCTAAAATAAATTAACCAAGTACATATAGTAGAGTTTTGTGTTATGTAGACTAATATTTTTAAACTTTTGTATTTTAAAGACTTACAGCTTCAACTGTGTGCCACTGGCCATCGTTGTAAATATCTGTAGTTTGAAGGCGAGCACTTCCACTTCCCAAATCATATTGGAAGAGAACCGTTCCATTTGCAATTTCAAGGGACATAAATTTTCTGCCTTTGCCAACCAAAAATACAAGACCATTCTTGGCCCTGGTTTTAAACTTTATAGAAAGAGCGGATCTTTCTTTGAATGGGAATTGCTTCCTGTCTAAGATTGCGTAACCATTTCCTTGGAATCGTAAACCAGTTTCGGTCTGTAGCTGGACAAAGCGATCCCTACGACAGACAAATTCAGCATAAAATATTACATACAAAGTCCTAATTTTTCAATTTAATGGTTAATTGAACCTATACCTTTCAAGAGCTGGAGCGATGTTTTGAGCGTCTTTGAAATTCCAAAGGCCAACCTTCTCATCACCAATCGTAAGATCTTCAATAGCTCCTCTGAAAGTTGAATGTCTCACAGGACTTCTTACTTGTCCTGGAGGAAGTCCTCCAACATAAAGTTTAGAAGAATTGCGATCAACATTGAACAATGATTTACTTCCTTGTAAATAGTCATCTTTATATGTCTCGGTAACGGTTCCGAATTGGTCTTCAGTTGCAATTGTAAATCGTACAGTCTTTCCAGCTCTATCAATCGTAGCTTTGTACCACTGACCATCTGCAACGTACTTCTCGTTTGTAATTTTTTGTGGACCAGAACCAAGATCTATTGTTAGTACTGGATATCCTCGTTCAATCTCAACAGCCATGAAATCTTCCTAAAAATTTCGAATTTTTCAATAATTTTAAAAACTTGTGTGGTATTTTATTTCGGTTTTAACAATATAAACGTATTCAACTTACTTCCTTCCTTCCAGGTTCATTTCCTAAATACATTACAAGACCATCATCCTGCGTTTTGAAGTGGAACGAGATTTTAGTTTGAGCTTGCTGAGATTCTAATGATTGAGGATTTGCTAGCATTAAAGATGATGCGTCCTGAAGATTCATGCCCACAGGGACTCTATTAGCCTGTTCCCGTGCTGCAGCAACCTGAGCCTTTAAATCAGTCAGCTTAGCAGCGATATCATTTTTCTTATTTTCAAAGTCTGGTTTCTTCGACTCCAGACTGCCGGTAATAGCAGATGACAATGGAATGGAATCTTTTGCACGTTTCACTGTCATCAAATCATATAAATCAATTTCAAATGTTCTTATTCACAATTAAGGTAGCTAGAATACGCATCAATTCATTTTTATAAACGTAAAATTATTCCTTACACTGGTCATCTGAAATGCCGACTCCAGAATTGAGATCATTGACAGTGACTCCGAGTTGTCTAGCCTTTTGTACATTTTGAGGCAACTTTCTTAGGGTTTCGTCAACTTCTTCTTTTGCCTCTTGAGCTCTTGCGGTAGCATCGGATGAAGTATCAATGGAATTTCGAATGTCTGACATATCGGTTGGTGCTGACAATTTATCCAGCTCTCTATTTTTGCAAAATGAAATTTAAAATTTCAGCAAGTCAAATTAATTTTGTTAGTTCTTTTAAAAGATTTTGTGGAGTAAAGACCTGTCAAAGTTGTTGAGTGAGTATGCAGTAATGTTATTAATACTCTCGATGTCCGCTATAGCTGTTTTAGCGTCTCTTAAAGGTATCTTTAGATCGTCCTCAACCTGCTTTAGGGCGTCACCAGCCATAATTAATAAGTTAGACGAAGGTTCCATTGCAAGTGCAGCTCGATCGTCCAATCCTTGTGTCTGAATTGAATAGAAAAAATGTTATTCATCAGTATACATTTTGGTTTTCTTGTTAATACATTAAATAGCTTCTCATTCCTCTGCATTTTATTCGGTAAGGAAAGTGAATTTCAATTTGAAATTTGAGTGAGCAAATAAATTGACTTTTCAGGATTTTAGGATTTTGCAGAATTTACCATGTCAGTCGCGTTGTCAGCCGAATCTTTGGCTTGATCTGCTGCTACTAAAGCTTCATTTAATGCTTCCACGATTTTCTTGTATGCTGTGGCAGCAGCAACTGCGTTTTCAGATGCATCTCTTGTTCCTCCAAGCATCCTATCCAGATTATCAGCTTCATATTTCAGCTTTCTTGCATGTTCTTGACTGGCAGCGATTGTATTTTCATTCTGGTTAAGTTCATTTATTAGGGTTTCGACATTTTGTGAAAGAGGGTCTTTGAGTTCCTTGATGCTATCAACGTCAGCACCTATACATCAAATTAAATTCCAGCATTTAATAACATTTAAAAGTGGGATTATGTTTTTTTAAACTACTAGAAAGTACTTACTTAATCCCAAGTACGATGTGTCTAATTCTTCAATAAGTACTGGATTCATTAAATTTGTCGCAGTTGCATTCTCAAGATTATCAAGCATTTCATTAGATTTTGCTTCAAGCACTGCTAGTTTTGCAGGGAATCGGGTGTCTCTAATATTTTTTAAATATAATGCATGATTAATTAATCTATTCTAAAAGATAATTTAATTTACAAATAATTTTAGCAATTACCCAATTTTTCTAGAGATTTCATTAGCCTTCTTAGACGTTTCTATGCTGTATTCATTATGATCACGAATATCCTTTAACTTATCCTTAGCGTTCATAATTTGTTCTCCGACTTTTTTCAAATCTTTGTTTAGCTTATTGATCGGTCTGACAAACTTTTTCATGTCTTTCAAAACTGTTGTGACTGTCGCATTTTCTTCAAGAGCAGCTGTAGGGTCAAATTTTACACCTTGCATGGAGTTTATGATAGCCTCTGCTTCTGCTTTAGCAGCATCCGTTTGTGGACTTGAAACGGCTAAAAAATTAAATTAATAAATCAAATACAACCGTTTTTATTTAAAAATCTGGGTTTGTTTACAAGTTATACGTTTATCTTCAGCAAGCAAGCCTTCCATAAGATCTTTGGTCTCAAAGACCGCTGTAGTAGCCTTTGCAACAGCTTCTTGAACCTTAGACTCTACCTCAACTGATTTATCACGAAGTTTTGCACTTTGCTTCGATTTTTCTTTTATACTATCTCCCAATACTTCAGCCTATATAAAATTTTAGAGTGCAAAAATCTGATTGTGATACTTTTTTTCAAATTAAAAAAAAATGATGAATTTTACTTTTTGACGTTGTGTAGCTGCGTCTGTTTCTAATGCTTGAACGTCTGTAATGTATGGACTTAAGTCTACTCTTGATGGATCCAACAGTTGTACATCAGGTTCGAGATCAATGGCAGTCTGGTTAAAGTATGCAAGCTTTTGCGTTGTGAAGTAGCTTACAGCTACAGACTATAATATTGAAGAATACGTAAATATGAGCAATCGTTATCGTGCACATTTCCAAAAGACCGTTTTCAGTTAAATTACTTCAAACTCATCCTTGACAGGGTCCAAAATAGCGGCCATCGCATCTGTGGCATCCAAAAGTTGATGTTGACAGGAGTCACATACTTGACAACCCCGATCTTCAATGAGAACCCATCGCCAAGGGCATCTGTCACACTTTTCTCCAATAACTCCCGGCAGACAAGAACATTGTCCAGTTGCTGGATCACATCCGACCCCAATAGCGTACTCATTGTTGCACTCACAAGCTATAAAATGTTTGCGGAATGGATTACTTTATACATCCATTTAGTAAATTATAAATTGTATTTTATCAAACCTTGACATCCCTCTTCGGTATAGTTCCAGTATCCGGGAGCACATTTCTCACACCTTCGACCAGTTGTACCCTTCTTGCAAGGACATTGTCCTGTAAGGTCGTCACATTGAGAGCCTTGAGAAGCAATTCCACAATCACAATAATGGCATCCAGATTTATCGCATCTTGAAAGACCATAATGGTCAGGTGCACATCGACTGCAAGTGTTTCCTTCTACATTGTTAAGGCATCTGCACTGTCCATTTTCATTGTCGCATTCTAAAGTTCCACATTCATTGCAATTACACTGTCTACAGTCTTTAGTGACCAAAGCATCTCCGTAAAACCCTGGAGCACAGAGTTCACATGCTGCACCTCCAGTGTTGTTCACACAACGAAGACAGGCACCTGTTTCCGTGTCACAGGATTGACGGTCTTTGGGATCAATATTTCCGGAACACTCACATGGTTTGCAATAATCACCTTGTTTAAATAAGGAAGTATTTTCAACATTAACATCAAGCTGTAAAAGCGATGCAATTAACAAATAGATAGCCTTACCAGGAACTCCAGGTAGCCCATAGAATCCAGAATCACAGCTTTCACATCGAGGTCCAAAATATCCTTCTTTGCATTTGCAACTGATGCGATCGCCATAAGGAGATAATTCACAGCTAGTCGCAAAACTTTAACAGATAGACACAACAGGTGTTTAGTTTTCATTTTATAAACACATTTCAAATGCATTTAAATATTTTTAAAATACTTGTTTGAAACCAAGGGCATTGGACAGGCACAAATGAGACAGTCGTAAGGATTTCCTTGGGTTGCATCGCCATGATAGCCTTCTTCACATTGGTCGCAACTAAAACAGACAATTACAAATTAGAATGAATAATAATATGTTTACTTCTAACTAAAACAATTTAATTAATCTTTACTATTTCATGTTAAACTTTATGTTAAATCAGGAAGGGAATACATAAAAATTCCATACCAATTTAATGAATTTACTAAAATGTCATATTTTTGTCATAAAATAAACATTCTTACTGGTCACCCGTAGTGTTGTGTCTACAATCAATACAAATTCCAGAAACAGGATCACAAGTATCAGAGTGTCCATTACACTGACAAGGGACACAGAAACCTCCGAAAGGTCCTGCTGGGGATCGATAATACCCATCAGCGCACTCCTCACACGACAACCCTTTATAATTAGGGGGACATTGACATTGTTCCACAGTTACTGCTCTTTCCTCTTGTCTTCGATCGCCATAATCCTGTGTTCCGATTTGAATTCCAAATTCACTTAATCTAAATGACAAAATTATGTGTTTTCCATGAATTACTGATTCAAAACTCTTACTAGAATAACTGACATAATCATATTTTTAAAAAATTCATACTTGACTTGACGAGTATATTTCCAATAACCAGCTCTTATGTAAATTGCCTGCAGTCCTTTCATAACCACCATCATTTGATCCCTAGTAGCCTTAATATAACCTCCTGCGGGACTTGCAACTACAAAATTGTCTTCCGAGAGTTCTACACTCATATTCATAGCATTATTTCCATCCAAATGGTCAACCGAGAAATGCATCAATCGTATCACTCCCGATGAAGGAGCCAACTCTCTTCCTTCAAGAATAACTTCAGGTCCACCGAAGGACTCTTTGTCTATAATTTAAAACATATATCTATAGTCAAATAGTTTTTGCAAGAGTTACTTATAAGAAATTTTAATGTTTTGATGCCTTACTAGCATTATCCTCAGGCTCGGAAATAAGAACGTATGTCAGTTTTCCCCCAAATGATGCCAAATGATTGGCTTCAACGCTAGTACGGAAATATAATACATTATTTTCGTCCCCTTCAGGTAAGGTATCTTCTGGAATGAACAATGGGAACGCATTGTCGTCTCCAGAATCATCTTCAAATTCAATTTCATAATTCGTCTCAATAGATTTAGGCTTATTGGGGTCAAACACGGCACTTGACCAATGAATTTTTCCGAATGTAACTGTAGTCCAAAATATGTACGATTGTGTGCATCGAGTCGTCTTTCCGAAACAAAAGCATTTCGTGCAACCGGCTGGATTTTTTTCTTGTAAATTAAAGCTTCCAGCTTTACACTGGTCGCAGTTGTATCCTTCCACATTCACTTTGCAGTCGCATAATGATGTTTCCTATACAATTTTGAAATTGTGCCGTTTATTTGAAAGAATCATATATATCTAAAAAAAAGTAAAGCATTTCACATATAACTTTACCTGACTACAAATATCTTCGGTAGTTCCTCTCATGTCACACGCACAAAGTTGACAGTATGGGAATGCCCAGTACCCGGGTTTACATTTGTCACAAGTTCTCCCAACAACATTTGGTTTACATCTTAATTATATGTCAAAACCCCAATAATTTAATTTTTACATTTTTAAAAAAAGAGTTTAATTGTTGAACATTTTATAAAATAATTTTTTTTAATGAAAAGCTTGCATACCTGCATTGCCCATTTTGCAAATCACATTGTAAGTCACCATCTTCAACTCCCGAGTTACTACACTCACATTGTTCGCATCCGATAAGAGCATCAAAGCCATAGGTGAATGGGGCACATGTATCGCACTTTTCTCCTGTCACTCTTGGTGGACAAATGCAAGCTCCTGTAATGTAATAAATTAAATTACTTTCCTTTTAATGAATTAAAATAATAGAAGGAAGCCATAAGAAATCATTTCTATTAGCATAGCCTTCAACATAAATAGCCTCTGACTGATTATAAATACATTTTCGTACAAACCTGTCAGACTGTCACATAAAGCTGTGGATGGGCAGTCGCACTCTTTGCAATTTGGGAAGCCAAAATATCCCGTTCGGCATCGCTCACATCTTCGACCAATGACTTGATCTTTGCATGGACACTGACCACCAAATTGGTCACACTCAAATGCAGTAGACCCATAAAAGTCACATTGGCAAGGTAAGGCTCCATTATTATAATCAGATGTCAAGGAAAATACAGCATCCCTACAGAACCCTGTTGTATTACTTTGAAGGTTAAAATCACTTTTTCCACATTCGGCAATGAATTTTCGGGTCTCATCTACTGGACTTTGTTCTAAGTATTCATCTAGTTTTAGAGGTGGGCCTGCTTCCTCTACTTTAATAGCAAGAACATAGTCAATCCAAACGCTTTTAGATGATGAGAGCTGAAGCAAAAAGTTATCTTCAATGTAAAATTTAGTGTTTTTATCATCCTGAGCAATTTGGGCTCTGCATCCGACAGTCGATGGACAATGAACAACCGGAAGTCTTGCTTCATAATGCTGGCCATTTTTTACCAAGACTCCCACATCGAACATTGGATTGTCTGGTTGATGATAATGAACTAAAAATGTGTAGAATCCTTTGGTAGGAACGTTCCCCGAAATTTCAACATTGACATTTTGAGCATCCAGCATAATGAGATTTTTGTCGGTCACTCCTTCTGGTAAACTTTCCGGAGAGGAAATTTTTTCTGGCTCGCTGGATTCAGCTTCAAACTATGAAAATTTTTACAATTATAATTAATACCTTTATGGAATGTGCTTCTATTTGGTTCGCTTGTTTCATAAATGGTATGAAATTTCTTGTACCTTCGTAGAATCAGGAGGTAGGTTATAGCTAGAAGTTATGCATATTCCATTTTTCATGACACAGTACTCCTTGGGGGTAATATGATCTAAGGACCATTTACCAAAGGGTACAGCTGTGACTCTGTGAACTGCTATTCTATCCGTGTTGTTAGGCTCCGCTTCAAGAACAAGGTCAATCGAACTTTGATCAAACCGGACAACCGCAACTTCACCATCATCCGTTGTCACAACTTGTCGACAAAGTGTAGCCAACTTGCAATTATAGATCAAAGCGTGCCCATTATACGTTCCTAAAACCAACGATTTGTGCATACCATTAAGAACTCCAATTCTTTTGGAGAATGCTGCAAAATGTTAATCATATTTCTACCTTTCTTAGATGTTGCCTGGACCCCTATACGTGTAAGGTTTGCCCCTTGTGGGGTAAAATACTCCAAAACAAGAACATACCGACCTCCTTTATTTACTGGAAAATCTAAGTTGATTTTATTTTGTTGGGGATTTAAAACCGCAAGCTTTTCTTCTTTAATGTCTAAAGCATCTAAAACCTGATAAATTAAAGAAAACGTTTATTTTCAAACTTTTCAACAAATATAATATTTCGAAACATATTTAAATATTCTTTGGCATACCTTTCCCTCACTATAAAATCGTGTCAAGTCTAGCTTATCTCCATCAGTGTCCACATAACCTTCTGAAGCTAAGACAGAGTCGAACTTGTCCATACTTGGATACTTGAATTTTAGGCATGGGTCAGGAATGATAATCGAATTTGCTTTTCCTCTACTCGTTGTATTCAGAATGCAAGGCTCATTGACCGATTTAAGCAAAATAGTCCCTTCGTAATAAGCGGATGGAAGAAGCGTAAAGTAATCCTAAGGAAATAATAAGTCAATTTCTTAGCCATTAATTAAATACAGGGATCAACTATAAGGATTTAAAACATTAGCTTGATAACATATAAACAAGTCTAAATGATGAAAAAGCAAGCAATGGCTTAATTTCATACAATTAGCAAGTACTGGTCACTCTTGATAGAAAATTGCCATCGACCAGGATTAAGTACAAGAGGAGATGGAACATTTCCTGTTGACACTGTAACAAATCCATCTTTAGGTTCAAACCGGACTCTAAAAGATTGCTGTTCATCATTTGGGTTGTCTGGCGTAGCTTTAATTTCTCCGACGACAGTTTGATCTCCAGGATTTACATAACGAAGAACGACTCGGTAGAGTGAAGATTTTTCGATATAGATTTCATAGTTTGTCTCAGGCTATGCAAATAAAAAATAAGTTACCATGTTTAATTAATTACATGCCTAGGTTTAGTTTCGCAAACATTTCATTTAATTCAAAACTGTCTCATGCTAGTCACCTGCAGTTGAGAGAAGACTGCATAACCACGCCAAGAATAGTCAGGGAAAAGAGTTTCATCATAACCAAATCGGACTTGACCCCCTGCAGGGGTAGTCCCGTCCTCAGCTTCATATTGAAATTGATACAAAGTAGGGAAGTAATGTGTCTGCAAAGGAGCTGTGCATTTTAACCCGGTAATTCTTGGGCGACAAGCACATTGCCCTGAGCTCTTGTCACAAACATTATTCACCGACCCACCCACGTCACAGCCACAGTCTGAGGGAAATCAATATATATTAATTTAACTAATTAGTCTTAATTAATGAATTCATTGTGCTCCTATGAATATTATATGCATAGTTTCTACTCATAATCTTGTAACTTCTACTCCACTAAAATTATTTCCACGTGTGGTGTGAAAGCACCAAGGTTGGGAAGCCCGTCATCACATTTTATCTATTTGTTATGTTATGCATAAGGTAAGGTAGGACGGAAACATATTAATCAACATAATATAATTTATCATAATTTACATCTTCACTAGAAAATTTTATATGCTTTCTGCTTATCTTATGTTTTATAATGTTTGTGCGTTTTAATACATGCTACAGTTTCAAACTTATTAGACTAATTTGAAATTTGCTTCTATCAATTTATGTTTGATCACATTTAACATACAGACCTGAGCATCCTAGTAGATTTGCTGCAGTAAGGTTAAAATATCCATCATGGCACTCTTCACATTGACGACTGAAAACATTATTTTTGCAAGGACATTGTCCACTTTTTCCTTCGCAAACCCTGACACCTCCCAAAATTCCAGGACCATAACAGCCACAATCTGTTGATTAGAGATTTAAAACATTTACACATTGTTGGTACAATATATTGAGTACGTTGATGACTTTTAATGGTGGTCATTTCCCTAACGTCCACAACATTAATTGTATGTACCTTCACACCCCAATGGGTTCCATTGCTGAAGGTTCCAAAATAGTGGTTTGCATTCGTTACAAATTCGGCTTTTTATACCATCAACTCTTTCTTTACACTGGCATAGTGTTCCATTAGGAGAGTTTTGACATCCACTAAATGTTTCAGTAACTCCTGCCGGGTCGCAGTTACATTCTACTCAGAGTATTCAAATTTACAGAAATTCGTCATTCATTCTGTGATAATTCATGTAAACATTTAAATTATTCATGAAAGAGTTAATTAGTAGTATTAAAGTAACCTTCACAAAGTGGAAAGTTGTAGTAGCCTTTTTTACATTCTTCGCAACGAAGTCCATCGAAACTGTTCTTGCATTGGCACCTACCTCCATCATCACAAGATACCCCCATTGAGCCATCAACGTGACAATTACAAGCTGAAAATAAAGGTCATAGGTCAGATGATTTGTTTTTCATGGGAGTTTAGTTGATTAAAAATTAACTCATCGTTACTTTTCTCTTAATGGACTGGACTTGGTTTTAACTATCACTAAGCTAAAGATAAAGATTGAAGTGGGATCAAATACCTGTCTCGATTTCCCCACTCTTACCCCTTCTCCTCTTTCAATCTCATCTAGTATTAATCGAGTCTACTAATGGATTATGCATTCATTCAGTGTTCCCTAGGACATGTCCATTTTTTCTAATTAATCATTGATTAACTCTAACACACAGTCCAGCGACATTGAGACCAATCGAATTCAAAGAAGTCCAAGTCCAATCCATCCAGTTAAGGAAACAAGTATTTAATCCTTTTTCTACTGCATGATGGGCATTAGTAAGAAAATAAATCAGGCAGGATATAGCCATCGCCTAAACTTACGTTTACATTCCGGATATTCAAAGTATCCTGGTGTGCACTGATCACAAGTCCTTCCTGAAAAATTTTGAAGGCATGGACATTTTCCTGTAGCATCACAAACTGAAGTTGCACTCCCAACAGCACTGCAATTACAAGGCTTGCAATCCGGGTAGCCAAAGTAGCTCGAGAGACATTGATCGCATCTTTCCCCACCGTACCCATCTCTACAAAGACATAACCCTGAGCCCTTGTCGCAAATACCTTCTCGGGTCCCTTGCACATCGCAGCTGCAGTCTTTAAATTAAAAGCGTATTCAAATTTCAATGTGTAAACAGTTTGTTTAGCATTTATATTAGATTTAGGAAAATCCGATGAAAAATGTAATGGCATAAATAGTAAGCAATTGATTTTTATTGCATTGATAATAGCTTTAAAATTGTAGAGAATAATAACACACATGTGCATGTTGGAAAGTTGTAATATCCATTTTCGCATTCATTGCATTGTCGTCCCCCGAAATTATTTTCACAATCACACTGACCATTTTCCTTGTCACAAATACTATGGATGGAAGCACGTTCTTCACACTGACATGCTAAATAAAAAAAGATACATCGTGTAGTCACATACTACCTTTGCTGTAGGTACATAAAGTTCATGCTCTTTGGAATCGATCGATGCATGATGATGAATCATTGATTAAGTTGCTGAATCTAAATAATTAATTAGATTATTCTATATTTTGTATCTAAAAAGACCTACTGCAGCAAAAGATCTATAGGTTAGATGATGGAGAATATCAGTTCAGAAGAGGTAGCCGACCCGAACCCGACCCTAAAGGGCAGAGAGACTCATACCTACAACTACCATTCTTTCAACTTGTGCTCTTTCTGGCAGTAGTTCTTTACTAGTTTTAATATAATAACAGAGCAGTCGAGAATAATTCAAAAGGCCGGAATTCCCCCAAGTACAATTCTATATAATATTTATAAAGGGGAATGTACATGAATGAATGAAGAATGCGTGTAAATCTTTAATGAGATCCAGGCCAGGCAATTAAATTAATGATATTATTTTACTTCCCTTCTGGCATCATCATAATATTATATTACTACTCTAGTAATATACGGCATTTCCTACTCCTTTTATAAATGTGGATGCATAGATCGGGCAAGATCAATATAATAATATAATATAATATAATGTATTATATAATATCCTCTCTGACTAAAATTTCACTCAACTTTTCCAAACTTTCTTCCTTTATATTTTATTATTATTGTTATGTTATTGAGATCGTCCTACGTTCTCCCTCTAAATTTCCATCTTCTAAGCTTATACTATCTATTAAGTAAGTTTGCAGTCTTTCATTTTTTAGTGTAGTAAAAGAGGATATTAAATTTGGTTGTACTATTTAGAGTTTGGAATTGGTAGATATCGTAAAATTGAGCAATTCCAGGCGTGGAGAATTATAATAAATTTTAGAAACTTGGTTAACTTACGTAAGCAATCTGGGAAGTTATAGAATCCATCGGCACATTGGTCACAATTCTTTCCCGAGTAATTTTGTTTGCAGGGACACTGACCACCCCCCACTTCGCATACTTGACCCCGTGTGCCGTTGTAATGACAGTCACATTGTTTGCAATTGGGATAGTCATAATACCCAGTGTTACAAGCGTCACAATTAGGTTCCAGAAACTCTTTGCGACATTCGCATCGGCCAGAACCCTCGGCACAGTTTCCAGTCGCATAGAAGTAGTTGCAGTTACAGGCTATCAGACAAAGGAAAGAAATTTATAAATGAATCAAAAGTAATAATACGTAAATGCGTAGATTTTCGAAAAATGGAAACAATTTTAAGTACTCACGTTGACAAACATCAATGGCATCCAATGCTTTAGAATAAGGTCGGAAGTACCCATCCTTACAATTGTGACAATTGGTCCCTTCCGTATTATCACGACAGTTCTGACAAACTCCACCACCTTCATAGTTTCCACTCACATCTACTGAAGTACCGTTACGGTCAACTTCTTCATCATAATAACATTCTTCACTGTGACCATTACAATTGCAAGCTGTTGTAAAAAATTTCGAACAAATGTCATTGTAAAACGAACTGAAATTATTTGAGTACAATTTAAATTAATTTAAAATATACGAAGTAAACAACAGACCTTCACAAACGAAAGGGAGTTTATATGTTGCAGGTCTCCATGCTTTCTGAACATAACCTGGACAGCATTGTTCACAGCTGAAAAGTTATTTCGAAACTCGAATTAGCATATTGATATGACAGCCTCAAACAAGCTTATCAAATGGTTAAATGAGAAACTCACTTTGCCCCACATGTGTTATGTTGACATCGACAAAGGAGTTTGTATGGGTCATCCGGGTCAGTAATATCACACAGGTCGGCATGACCGTTACATCTGCAGCGTCCTCCTATACTGATGTCTTTAATGGAGTAAAAATACTGAAAAAATAATTTTGTTTGAAATGTTATACAGGAAATGTTTCATAGTACCCATAACATATGAGTCATGATTGTCTCATTTTGATTAACATGTTACCCGACGGGTTACAGTAGGATCTTGTCTTTGGACAGACATTAAATGTCCAAGCAAAGTTTTTGTTCGTATTAATCTTAAACGAATATTCGTCGCTCTGGTCCACTCTTGTAAAACATCCGAACTGAAGAAGTCTTCCGATGATGGTCTACCTTTTACTAATCTTACGAAAATCTGCAAGGTCAGCGATACTTTAGATTTTAGCCTGACAAAAAACTCTTGTATTATCTCTAGGTTAAAGCTCTTTAAAATTTAAGTAACATCTGACCTCTCCACCTTCCAACGGTACGATTTTTGACTGTGTGCTGTCACATAATACAGTGTTGTCGGCAGTTAACACTTGTGAGTGTGGCCCTTCGTTTCCAAAAGTAACTTCACAATCTCTAAAAAAGCATAATTCATTTCATTTGGTAAAAATAAGCCATCGCTTTGGTTGGCCAAGTTATTGGAAAGCAATCCAAGAAAATTACCCTGGAGAGTCTGCAAAATATTGCCAGGGCAGATACGTTTTTCCGTTATCGTTGGACCTTTCTAAAGCCCAAACACCAGGACGGGGAGAGTTAGCCATTGTGATGACTACGTAAGCTACATGAAATTCCTGTAAAGATAATTTATGCAAGCAGCCATGTAAGCATTTATTTAAATTTTGACAAAACCTCAGGAATTGGATTAAATTTCAAAAACACCTTAATTAAATTTATTATGTGCATAAAGGATAAAGTGCAAGTTCATTTGTTTCATTAAAAAATTAAACATAACTACTGCATTTTATATTCTGAACAAGAAATCCTGAGAAAAAGCACAAATGGTTGTACGCTTTGCCACTTATCGCCTTGTAAGAAAAGCAGATAAACTAAGAACTTGGCAAACAGTGGCCGAAAATTTATACTTACTAATATTTATTTGAATGATTTTTTTATTGAAAAGAACAAGTGTATGTATTGCTTTTATTTGAGAATGATTGAAGTTGAGAGTTTTATATCATCTGAATTCTCTACCCTACCCTCAAAAGATGACCTAAACTTATATATGTCCATCTATATTTATATTTATAAGTAGCTAAAGACGCCAGACACAATATTCTCAACATTCATTGAAATGGATCATGAAGTAGAAATACATTTAATGAGATAAGAAAAATTTTGGGATGGGGATGTGAGAATTTGTTAGAGTTTGGTCAGCATTCAAGAAAGTATTTTTTTATAAATGTTTGCATCCTGCTGATATTATGGAATTTCATCTAAATTATTTTGTCACATCCTTTAAAAAATCAAAAGTTGTTATATGGAGGCGATATAGTAATATGTACAACAGAAGCTAAGCTGACATGTTTACTGGTGGTTAGTGAAATGTGAGATTTTGTTTGACATCGCTAAATCTAATATAATGAAAAAGTCAGCTTTTTTCTAGGGAGAATATGCTAAGCAGTTTTTTATACTACCTTACAATAAATGCCGTTCTAGTCAACATGCCAAATAAGGTAATGAGCATGAGTAGATGATAGAATTACGGGGCTTTGATGTTCAAGATCAAAGATGTAGAAAAAGCATACGCATTGTCTTCGACTTACTTGACCTAGGTCGATGGTCAAATTGACCTTGTTCAATTGATACCCTCTGGATAATGGAGGACTTTGCCACCATCGTTCCGAACCGTCGATAGCATACTCTGCAGGATGAGATCGTCCTTCAGTACCTTTCTCGCAGTAGTCGCAATACTGCTCATCAAAAACAAATGATTATTTTATAGAAGCATCAAACGAATTTTAATTTAAATTTATCGTAAACATATTCTGTTTTTGTAGACGTCACAATATAAAAAGTACTGAAAACATAAAAATAAAAGCAGACAAGCCTCGCAAGGTTATCAAAAGGAATATGAGCTAAATCTGACCCGACCCCATTCTGATTTCATGATATTTACACTTGATTTTTGACATATTTTAAAGAGCGACAAACTGTTCTTCAAACTATTCATAACTCAAATGAATTAAACGGAACATACAAATAAATTATAAATACGATATGACATGTTTTTCTTTGCTTGATTTGTGTGTGATTTGTATTGATTATCATTTCATAAAAGATGAATATATGTTGGCTCATATATTCACAAAACTGACCATTTTGAGTTGAAATTACAACTTTCTTTTTAAATTTGCTTTTAGCATAGACAGAAATTTTTTCATATTTATCTAATGCATGCTTTTTTAATTCCATAATTCTAAATTAAAATCGTTCTGATCATCACTTAATAATGATTACTTATTCCTACCTAATACTTAAACACAAGTCAGTGTCTTTCACAGGCTATATGCAATTCGTATGAAAAAATAACAATGCTAAAGTTTTTGAAGTGTCCAAACACCGAAAATTAAAAAGCATGAATACCTGTCCATGGATGACATTTGGGTTATCATCAGTATCCGATGTTGCTCCAACTAATTTACAATACAACTCAGGTTCATCAATTCCTTCACCACACGTAGCAGTAGCTGTAATTCTTCTCCCTTCTGCTAAGTTAAAATAAGGAGGCGTCAAAACCTCTGAGTTTACTGGATTTGTATATAAACTTACTATCACTAATAGAATACTACACCAAATTAATTTATCCAGTCTTAAACTCTCCTTAAAACTACTTGAATAGCGTCTCGTCCCCATGATTTCTTAATTGACTATGAAACAATAATATTATTAAAATTTTCCAAGTTATATCTAGCAATTTTCACATTTTGTAAAATCCTTAATCTAAGTAAGTTGAAAACTAATGTAAGTTCAAAAATTCCGAATCAGCTGCCTCAATGTATAATAAATTTCAATCTTGTATCACGTTCATAAGCTGCAGTTCTTTTGAGCCGGAATATTATGTTGATGAGTCTGCAGCCCCAGTAAATTTGTTATCTTGAAAAGTGTAAACTGAAGTCTGTAATTGAAACAGTTTCTTATTTTCTTTAAGTTGCCACTTGTGGTATCCGACTAACAACCTCTAACCTATAACTGAATGTGTAACCGATTTAATTCACAATTTTTGTCCAGTCCACTCTTTTCATACTGTCATAAATAAGTACATTGCATAGCATTGGCCTGAAAATAATGTAAGAGTACATAATCATCTTAAAAAAGAAGAGATGATAATATTCTTTTTCTAAATCCATAACATGAGACGAGGGTAATGTAATGGTAAATAAGGTTATTTGCTTGCTGGACATGGTCTTTACATTTAAGATTTAACATCTCTCAGTTTATATAGAAGAAAATTCTTAGAAAGAAGAATCCGATACGTTATTTTTACTGAGTTGACTACTTTGTTAGTTGGTGGTATAATAATATATGAATTCCATAAGGGTTTCATTTTATATCTAATGGTTGAGTTAGGTATAACATATTGCTCAACATGTGTGTATTATACTTACGTCCGTACCTTTACCCCATGTATCCAGCTAGATTGTAAAAAAGTAAAAATGAAAAGATGTAGGAAATAAATATAGAAGATGAGAAGTTTTAGAGGAAGCTTATCTCTATTCTTAAGACTTAAAAGCAAGTGTTGCTGCTGGCTGGGAAAGAGAGCCTTCGAGAAAAATGATTAAAGGGGACAAAGCCGAGAAGATCTTGTTCTTTGCCACTCTGGCCACACCACCCCGTTGCCTCGAACTCGTTTTTTCATTTGTCTGTCTACTTTCTTAAGTGGACCCTTGAATTTTACAAGTTATTACGTTATGACTTACAAGTCAATGCTTCAGGGCTTTTTAATGAATGTTATATTATTATAGTCAAGTCCAATATTGGAGAGAATTTATATTTTTTAAATTTTAAATATATTCATGTTGTAAAGGGTATTTAAATTTTGCTTTCAAATTATTCTGGTCTGTTTTCATACATTGATTGAAATTAAAAGGTAAGGTAATTTTAGTTGGGCTTAAAATCATATACTCAGGCTGCATAAGAGTTTTATGAATTTTTTTACTGATTTATGCATGCACTTGATGGAATTATACACTTACTTTGGCCAAGGTTCAAATTGTACCTATACAATTTAAATTCTCGGTAATCTTACAACTTTGAATTCGTATTTTGTTTCAAGGTTGCAAACGTAAATCTTTTTTTAATATCCCACTCAGACATTTGAATACAAAACCTCCTTTACAGAACTTTAAAATTGTTGGTCTTCACAAATTAAACATTACAAATAAAAATGTTCTAATCTCACATTTTCCGGTAGTAAAATAATTTAAATTACATATTATTTATTTCACATATTTATGAATATCTGGATAAATGAAGAATGGCTAAATAACATTTTAAATTCAAATTGAGTTCAACCCCTCTTCTGATATTAATTTCCTATCTTTCATTTAGTTATTCTTATTATTAACAGTTAATGAATATTGTATAATTTTTAATGTGCATTTTATTACTCTAAAACGTTTCTGCTTAGTACTTACAATATTTTAGTAGATGCATATCGTATATGAAAAAGATATCAAATTAAGAATGGAAATTAAAATGATGTATAAAAATATTTAAAAACTGTGTGGAAGTTTCTTTGGAAAGTACTAAATGTAATTTTACCACCTGATAAAAGTACCTCATCCATAAATAGAAGTTATTGCATTGGAGTATAAAGTGAAACTTCATCTTGGTGAATTGAGTATTTATTTATTATTTAATTTTAATTGATTCAAATAATTATTTGAAAAAATCATTTCAACTTTCAACTTATCAGATCAGCTCAGCTCACCATGTCCAATCCTCATTTTAATCATACCAATAATAAAACAAATAATCATGCCAAATATCATAAAGAAATGCAACTTGAAAAGATCCAGATAATTTAGAGCATGTTACAAAACTGTTTGTATATTGAATATTGGTCTAACATTTATTTACCTCAAAACTGGAGTTGTGGATTCTAGAGTGTAATATCATTATGTACGTCTAAAACAGTATTTCCCTCTCCATCTAATTTCCAATTAATAAAATGGAGTATAATTTATATTTCGTTAAAAATTTATGCAAAAACGTATGCATTTGAATTTTGCATTCTCTTTTTCATTTATTATCCTTAAAAGAGCCAATAGAAACAATCCATACATGAACCTTTATAAAATATGAGGCACAGCCAAAACAAAACCAGGTGAACTTCTTCTACCATGCATGCATTCAATGCGATGTGAGTGAGTACGGTCTTTTGCATAAAAATTATTACAATACAACTTTGGACACTTTGCTAACGACAAGTACAAACAATAGAATAGTTTTGGTTGGTTTACTATTCACCCACACTCACCAAATGAATGCAGAATTGCAACTACTCTGCTAACGTTTTGATCAATTATAGAATCTAATCGTATTTGTAAGAATGGATATTTTGTTTGATAACGATTTCTGCAATGATGCATTGAAAGAATAATAATTTTGCAAAAAACATAATGTAGGATTGGGATACTTTATATGATTCTTTTTCAACTATGTATTCGATGTACCGTGTTATTCCTAAAAACGTCGTTGAATTTGCATACATTTGAGATATAAATTCATTATCAAAGAGTAGAAAGGTTTTGATTTCACATATAGTACTGCAGTTGAAAAGTCCTAACAAAATTTTTGTTCTTGAAATAAACGCTTTCAAACAACCTGCTGATTTTTTCCAAAATGTCAAAACTTATTTGGACGCCAGCGTTAGCTCTCATTGTATTACCTGGAATTGTAGTAGTTGGACAAATCATTTCCCTATCGGACACAACGTGCATCGAACCCAATGTAAGATCACTTTTAATCCATATTTTAAATACGTAATTATAAAATAATAATAAATTAAAACTCTTTTAATTTTTTAGTCAGAAAAATCGGATATTAAAGCATGCCGTGGAGAACAAACTTTTAGCCAATGGGTGGTTCAATACAGTAAAACTTATCAAGATTGCATGGATGCTCTGAAATTTATGACTAAAGCCAAGTTAAGCATGTACAATATAACATTGAGTGGACAGGAAATAATTGAAAGTTTAAAGGAGATACATTTTCAAAAGACTGATGAGATGAAATTTCAACAAGCTGTGTAAGTTTTGTGATCGAATTTACCTAATTTAATTATTTCTTACCAAATATTAAAAAAGTAATTCCATGATTTCTGAGTGTTTCAATAAAAATACTGATTGCTAATTTTTATACGAGTATATATTAAGTAACATTTTCTTTATTATTTACCTTATTGGCGAAATACATATAAATTACTATTTACAATAAACTTTGAACGATTTCACGTTAAATATCATTATTACAAGATCAAAGTATTCATTAGTTTTGGAATGTCTTTCAGAATGAATGTGTTGTGTTTTCTAAAAAACCAAGCACCAAGAGTAGTTTTTTGCAGTGATCCGCGTTAATTAATGATATTTTTCAGTCTATATCATACTCAATATGATTACCAATCATGCCTGATACGCATTTAATGTCTGATTTACCTGAGTATTTGCCATACAATTTCACCAAATTAATTATTTACAAAATGTAGAAAATTCCAAAATTCCATTTACGCAAGATCTTATTTTCAGAGCAATTATATACTTCACTTTTGCTTAGCTTCTTCATTGGAATCCTTTGTTTCAGTATTGGAAAGATTTACTGTTTCTTCAGATAGAATATTTGTCGTTGGAGGATCTGATTGGCGACGAAAGTACATCGCCGAAACGATTATGGAAGTATTGAGAACTAGAGCAACTGCATAATTTACAAGAAGAGGCACATCTCCCATCACCATCATATTGGTAATAATCCGAGCTATTCAAAAAACAATGATAAAAATAAACTAAACATATTACAATCACTGACATCTTAAATCTTTGTTACGTAAAAATGCTTCCTTTCATTCTGATTCTTTTCAAGATGTTAATAATAAAAAAGAAAGTCTGTTACATAAATATACAGAAAATGTATATAATTTCTACAATATTTGTCTGCAGAATTAGAAAAATATAATGCTGACATAAAGAAAGGAAAAATTCAGATTTTCTAAAGAATACAGCTCCATTGCAATAAAAACAATTTTAAAGAAAATACGAGACAAGCTTGATATTTTTGCATAAAATAACTTACTGACGCAGGTGTACGCGGCTATCAGCCATGTCAAGACAGAGACTGAGTCGGAATTTTTCAGTCTCCAGATTTCCCTCAACTGAAGTACTTTACTTGAGGCTGAGCATGGAGTTGCGAATTTCTATTTTAATAAACCAAAAAAGAAAACAATAAGCTAAAATGTTAAAAAAGTATTGCTTACAATAAATAATGAAGAATAAAAATCACAACATTGAGATAAATTTGACTGTGCAGACAGCAGTGGTTATTTCCAGTGAATTTTAAGCTTTTAGCTGGTATGCTTTATTTTACTCAGAAACTTTTTAAACTTGTGAACGTTCGCATCTTTTGACTTAGTCAGAAATTCAGGCTTTGCTTGTACATGTCATAAATTGCGTCAAGTATATTTCATGAGTCATGGCTCATTAGATTTATGAATCAAATAAATCTATAATAAGTTTTGTAAACTTACCATAAGTAAAGGAAGAACAGAGGGATGGGGAATGCCTTGAGTAAATCCATAAAATAAAGTCACAAATATGCCCACACCACCAACTTTCATCACATCGAGTGTTCCCATGAAGTGGAAGATGATAAAGATAAGGAGAATATCCTCGATTGCCAGAAATACATATTCCAAAAATGATGTCAGTGGGTACCCTTGCACTAGATTGTAGCCTAAGATTATACTGTATCTGTTGATCAAAATCAAAACCAATTCATCAAAATTTGGAATTTATAATTATTTTGGTTGAATAGATAGCTTGAATGTAATTAAAGATTACTCAGACTGACTGGATTCAAAATTCAAAGGACTCGGGTGAAATGATGCATGGTATAAAAATTACATGGTATTCATCCTATATTATCTTTGTCATGTCATAACATAAATGAAGTATTTACTTCTTCATTTCATACTGAAAAAAAGTTGCAAACTACGATTGGAAAATTTGTAGTTAGCATTAACTCTTTTACAGTGCTTACCAGTTTTATTTTTTTGCTCTTAAAATTGTGATTTTGTGATATTTCTTCAATGAAAAATCACGGCATGCAATTCTCGATCGAAGATTTTACATTACATAATAGAAAAAGGTATTACTGGGATTTTTGGGATTTTTCAAACACAATAAAAAATTGAACCGACATTGCATATTTTAGTACTACTTCATGAATAAAATATTTTTAAAAAAAACTAAACGACGAAGTGATAGATCAGATGTGACCAACCCTCAAATTAGAACCCTAGAGAGTTTAATTAAGACTCAATTCCCCCTGCCAAAAACGCTCAAAAGAGTTCCAATTTTATTTTTTATTTTATGAGTTTTATAATGCAATTATCTGCTTGTAACTTGTTACGCAACAAAACACATTGTTGTAAGCCCCTTCATAAGGCGTTGTGAGCAATGCAATATTGATTATGATAGTCATAATGATAAAAGAGAACCCTATCTTTATAAAGCCCTGGCAAATGTCAACCCTATCGGACCGGGATGTAAGGTACAATTATCAGAGTGATTAGATCGGACGCTGATCCACTTCATAGTTTCAGATGAAAAAAAGAGGATAATATAATGTGACAAGAGTACAACAAGTCTTTAAGCTTTGTATTTATTTCACCCTATTGAGTCACACGTGGATGTGGTACTGCTGGTGGCTTGAATGGTGTCAACCCTTAGGTTTGCTACCCGGCTACAATATTATTACATTAGAATGAAACAATATATATTTTATAATATATTTTAAATGCAATATTTTTTATATTCGAGATGAATAGCATCTCTTTTCTATATGATAAATTAAAATTATAATTCTTGCATGAACTCATCTCTTTGAAACATCTGTCCCCCTTCTACTTTTTGATCCTAGATTCGGTCTGCCCAACTTTGTACTATTTAGGGTTGTGACTTGCTGACTATACGATTTATAAAACTACCCCCATAGAAATATATTAATAAGGTGAACAACTACCCCTTTTCTTCATCATCTATCAAAAAATATGATAGCTGCTGGCTCTAATACTTATTGGTATCAGCAGGTTCGATTATTGCTACAGTTTGATAACGGAACGGTACACATGGATTTTAGATACCCTTGATGTGGTGGCTTTGTTACTTTTATACTTTGCTATACAAAATACCGGATTTCGGGTTTTTAATATATTTTATCGGACCCCGAGTGAATAGTGGTGGTTTGCACATAACTTGATGGATTGAGTCGTGAGCTCTGATTTCGTCACGGCTCTTTCAGTTTTTAATCTATTTGAAATCTCTATATTAGATTTTTCTTATGAATAATGCGTAATATTATGACAAGACTGTGTACAATAAACTTGTATAAAAATAAAAGGAAGTATTGTTTTTTACAAGCCTTTATTATAATATTTTAGACTCTCAAATAAAACAAATATGATAAATATATTTTTGTCATATAAATTTTTTTGTCATGTAAATATTCTGTGTAGCGGTGCGGTGTGGTCATCGTTAAGTTAAGAATGTTAGGATCCATTTTTATGAGTTCATTAAATATGAGCCCTCGCGAAATCTTTAGCTTAAGTATTTTTAGATTAGTAGTAAGGATTTAGATACTCTAAACATTGTTCAGGAAATAAATATACAGTTCAGGTTTCATATAAAGTCAATTACTTAAAATTACTACCTTTTATTTTGTTGTAAGTCTAAAATATTTTTGAAAATCAACCATTAATCATTTTGTCAATAAAAAAAATAACACTCATGTCATGTGGGAAAACAAGATCAAGTATATTATTTATTCAGGAAGCATTAGGTTAGGTCCCTGACGATTGCAAAACAGTTCGAAATATAAAATCAAAAGATGTAAGGATGACAAGAAGATGCGACACAAAAAACGATGAGATGAAAAACATTTGGTGCATGCATTTTAATATTGATTGTTATTTCTGGTTGTGCCTTTTATAAGCATTTTATTCTTAAAAACCAGCCAAGTTTTAGTTTAAAAAAACCACAACTTTAAAAAAAATGTATTACTACTTCCAACCTAGACAAATCAATTCCAGGAGTCTTTGGAATCAAAATACGGTAAACTTTAAAATACTTACGCTAGCAATTCCACAATGACGCTATTTAGACTAACTCCTTTAAGGCTCTTTGTCTTCAAAATTGCAGAAATCTGGGGCAATTTACAAATAATGCACAAAATAATTGTCGAAATATCTAGGAATGATACTAGATATGTTATTGCAATATGTTCACCCATATTTTTTTTATTGTAATGGAACGACTCTGAACTCTGAACTTTTTATAACTTATTACGGAATCAATACTTGAATAAAATTGTAATATTTGTCATTTCAATAATTTGAAATCCGGAATGATAAATTCAGAGTTTGAAACTTTTTTCAAACAAATAATATTTAATTCTTAAACACACGTGTAGCAGCAGAAATACTGCTCAGCTGGGTTTTTGAATGTATGGATGTACCTAGGAAAAGCTGACAACCTTGCATTTACTAGTCAATATTATTATGGGCCAAGCGTTCGGCCGGGCTCATTCTATGAATCTTGGTTGGGATTTATACGCTTAGAGTAATATTAACATGAATATATTCTCAATATTTTTTTGTAATTTTAAATTTGTCTTACTTCTTAATGGATTCCTTAATCATTTAAACGGTTAAGAATTTTAGGATTACTGATGTTTTAATTTGCTCTATGAAAAAACGAGAATTTTTTCATATGGTTTATTAGATGACTTACCATTTCAGCCAGAAAACAACAGATTATTCGTTAATTCGGTTTATATTCAATTTAAACACAACTCTGCATAAAAATGAATTGTTTTTGCTGGTCTAAGTTTGTGCAATTGTTCTTCTGTCAAACTACTAAATAGTGCTAGGAACACAAACTCCAGTCAGTTTGCTTTTTTATGCTTTTATAAATATTTGTAAAGTATATAGTTTGCCCACGAAACATTGTTAATTAACTTGTCAAACAAAAACATAGTTTGGATGTTTGTCATAAAACTATTATGGTAGAGTTTCAAGGTCAAAGTAAATTACATCAAAATGCTTCCTGAACTACGTCTGTATCTATCATGTATGTTCCGTTTTTTTCTCAAAAATATTAGAAAAAATAAAATCATTGATAAATATTTGGGTGTATTATTCATCGCTGGACTGTTGACTATCTTGATATAGTTAGTGGTAATAGTAATAGTTCTACACGGGATGAAATAGAAGGCAAGCCATCCATAACTATACTCATGAAAACTCACTAGTTGATATCGAAGAAGGCAGATGATATCATGCTATTAAAGGTGGAATTTAATTTGTTCGCAATATCAATAATTAAAATATTATAAGGTTTGAAATTGTTGATAATTGGGAATTCCAACTTTTATTAACAGTCAACATCAACATTTGATATCACAGTACAAAAAACACGGAAAGAATTTTTATTGTCAAACTGTGGAACGATTTGCATGAGATATTTGTGCACACTCATTAAGTGATATACTATTACTACGAAAAAACATTACAGTTCCCTGAAGTATAGTTTTAAATGTAATTGAAGAATATAAACTTTACCGTGCGTAAGTATTTTTTTACAAACCCATAGTTTCGCAAACTTCAGGTAAGATGCAATTTGCTTTTGCAGGTGGGTTGGGGCTTTTTGTTTAAAGTAAAAACAAACAACATTATTATTATTTATTGATATTGTAGTGTAGTGTAGTACAGGCTTTATAGTACAAACGCAATATCATGCATTGCGTCTCGCGTCACATATTCCAGTTGGTAAGATTCCAGGATGACTCAAAAATTTAGGTCTCGATACCGGGGCTGGGGAAGTTTTGTTTGATGAAAAAAATACGGTGCAGTGCAGACCGCAATACCATACTAAAACAAAAGAGGCATGAATAAATCCTACAATGGTTTTACCTGATTTTGTTGTCAATTAAAAACTAAAACATACACACAGGCTTCATTTCAGATTGTGTGTGTGTAATGGACAATGGTTACATTATGCGTGTTTATCATTTTTTCCTGCATTATTGTTGACTGTTGCTTACAAAATACCTGCTTATCTTCAATTTTTTCCCATAGATGTACATGTAATAATATAGAATGGTTGCAATTTACATCAGAATCGGAGAACATATTTGAAAGACCTCACTCAGAAATGTTTTTACAGTTTACATTTAATGTTGATCTGTATCACAAATCACAACAATCATAACTATCATTTCTTCACTAAACTCCATACAACCGATTAACCCGATGCGATACCGTTGCAATTAGAATTTTTCATTAAAAATATTAATCTTGTTCTTCAGTTCCAGTCTTGACTGCTTGCATTTTACGACTGTTCTTGTTTTGAGAGGTGCTTAATTCTTTCTATTGTGTATTTTATCACTCAATCAAGCTGTAATCCATTGTTGCAAGCCATAAACAAGTTGTTTGCAATTGTTAAAATTTCATCAATATGATGAAGGACATACGGAATAATACTTTAAAAGTATTACAAATCGGAATTATAACACTATTCGTTTTATCGATAAGGAGGACTTATGCGAATCCGTTGATGAATTTTCTTAATGGAAATAATAGGAATCGATCCTCACTTTTACCCACGCCTAGTGGACCGTTTTATGGAATCCCATTTGATACAAAAACACTTGACAGGACTTACCTTCCTTTTTCTGCTTCTGGAAAATGCGAAGTGAGTTAAATACTTTAATTTATAAAATTGTAAGAAAGAAAGTGTAACTTTAATGGCTAATGGAACATAGGTTGAAAGATTGATCATAATTATTGTTTAGGCTGGAACTGTTTACAAGATCACTAGTGTCGAGGACCTTCCAAAGTATTTCGCAGATTTAGAATTTTCCATGCGGGAATAGCTCCAAGCAAAGTCCCTGAGGGTACTTTATACGGGAAGGTTCTTGGAGCATTAAATAGTCGCATTTTTGCCCCAATTGGATATTTGTGGTATGGAAAATTTGCAATGAAGGTCGACTGTGATGAAAAACCCAAATATTTTTCTTTCAATAATATCCTGGGAATGCCTCTTTTCCCTGCATATGATTACATTGGACCTATTAATGAGGTGTTGGCCCCTGGAGAAATAGATGACGGTAAAGATACTTTGATAATTGACTACACTGCAGATTTCAAATCAGTTTGTCCAGATTATGAATCCTTTGTGGAGAAAGAGTATTCAAGCCTGCCGTTAAGACGAAGAGCTTTAAATGGCTTTTGGCCAACGAATACAGTTTATGATGCGTTAAGGCTGATAGGGAGACAGAAAGATAATGGACTGATTTTTCTTGGAAAAACATTGCTTAGAGATTATTTCCGAGATGATAAGCAATCAGCTACAATTTGCTATTGGTCAATTGTTAGTTACGATCCTGAGGTTAGTCTGGACTTTGAAATTGGTCAAGCTTTGGAACCCCAAGTAAGTATGCTTAATAATTGATATAGTTTTAAAAAGGTTTCAATTTCCTCATTTATCATGCATTTAATTGTTTTATTTACAGGAACGCAGTTTTACATACGTATTTCCTGGATTGATAGACATTATATTAAGAGTTTTGCCTCTAGATAATCTTCTAACAACTCCTTTAAGAACTACGAGGAAATTATTCAGCATTGTTAATGAATTTGCAAGGAGTGGAATTGTGTATGCTGGAGGTAATTTTTTATATAATACAAATGCTATTTTAACTTAAGAACTCTTTACTACCAACTGTTTACTATTATTTTTTGGTGTGCAGAATTCTTGAACAGTTATCGAACTTTATTTAGAGATACTTTTCTATTTCAACGAAATTTCCGCGAAGGAAGGGATAGCCGGAAGATCTCTAGCGCTGACAATGGCAATGAATTAAATGGATTTAGATAATCGAAGAACAATGGTACTTTCACCGGCTCAAACAATTTTTAATGTATTACTGCATTTAAATAACTGAAAGGTTTTCATTTAGATAATTGTGCAATTTGTGAATCATAAGTCTGATTAATCACAGTGGGATTTTCTGAAGTAGATTTTCTGGAATGTTTGCAGAATTGAAAGAATATAGCATAGTTGAAATCATTTGTTATTAGTTAATTAGAGTTGATATACATAAACTTTTATAGGACCTATTGTTGATGGTGCATTTTATATTGTTAAGACAAATGATAATACACAATTTTTTTAAACGAATTTTGTAAAATAAACTTCATGGGTTACGTCGATAATTTAATTTAAAACGTATGAAACTAAATATTTGAAATTCGAAACTGAATATATTGAGTAAATATTGATGAGTTAAAATCTAGAGTTTTCTAGAATCTAGAGTTGACAATCTTTTTAAACAACCTTTTAAAACTGTTTTGAGACTTCTCAGAATTGTGGGAAATTGGTCCAGTTAGTACTCTAGCTTACTTTCGAGGTTAAAGGCTTACTAAATAAAAATTATATTTATGCATTAAAACATGAAATTAACGATATTTTAAATTTTAAATTTTAGAATTTTTATATAATGTTCCTACTGCTGCTCGTGATACGAAAATAATGAAAACTTTTTGTACCAATGGACGAGACGGCAGAAAAAAACTTTTCGAATAGATTATCATTGGTCTTAATTCAGGGGTTAAATTTTGAATAAAATGTGAAAAACTTCTTTTAAGGGCAGTGTCAAAGCTATTTGTTCCCATTATAAGAACCTGGAAATCTTATAGTACAACGTTTTCTTATCAAACATATCTTTAGCCATCATTGATCTGTATTATATTTCCTTAATCATTAAAACTTTAATTCAAATCATTGTGATCATGATCAAAAATACATAACGCTTAGTCTCCAATTATTATTACGAACTTTTCTTTCAATTTTAAACTTCATTTATAAACATTAACAGTGTAATCAGTACTAGACCAACGGTCTGTAGTGCAAAAGAAGACTAAGCTTCTTACATTCGTTAATTTTTATAAACTTAAATCCGTTCGCTTAGATTGTGAGCATGCCACCAGACACCAGCTAATAAAGCATGTTATAAGTATGCACTGTTCGGCAGTTGCTCAGAACGCTGCTGTGAAGTGCTGTGGTACGCCTTTGAAATAAATCTTTGCAATACCGTATATTTCTTCACCTTGACCTGAACTGCCTAAAATAGTACCAGATACCTAAAGACACGAGAACAAGGGAGTTTAGAGCAACTTTTCTATTCCAGGCTTATTAGACTTAAATTGTAAATTATTAGAACAAGTAGCATTTTTAATATCCTTAAGGTGCCTCTTGGTGGACAACAATCAATGCTTTTGTTAAACACCTTCAAAGCCATCTCTGTACCTTGTACTGGCTAGTACTTAGAAAAAGGACTCAATGAAGTTTAAAACAATGACTCTATTTGCGTGTCGATTTATTTTTAAAAAAATACGCCTTTAAAATACGCTGCACAACTTCGCTTTGCTTCTCTTGACGAGAGATTTCAACAATGCAACTATTGCATGGAAGCGAGCATAAATATTGAAAGCTTGCATTGTACACCATAGTTATCATGTGTATGCTATCATTCTTCGATGTACTATGCTTACAACTCGACGATTTTCAGGCGTCGGTTTCGGAGTCAATCTACTCCCGGTACGGTTGGTTGCTAAATGCCAAAGACAATGCACAGAGATGGGTCGCACAGGTACGGTTCAGTCAGTGAAAATCTTTTGAGAAACCAAGCAAGGCAAACAGCGCTATTGTGCCGACCGCAGGTATATAAGGGACGCTAAGATGATATTTTATATCATTCGAGTTTTCGAAACTGCTCTAACACCACGTTTTTCGACGACTGGACTTTTTCTATATTCGCGAGTTGTTTCCTCATTTGGAATTGGAGTCGGAGCTGAGCCGTTTTTTTGCTGTGACCGTGACGAGTAAACCAGGAATTCAGATTCAGAAGCGGAGCTAGTGTCAGGGGCAGTTTGATTCTCATCAGGTACATTTCATTATTTGTGACGGTTTTAATTTTTGACGGTTCGATATCTTCAAAAACTAGACTTTCTAAATTTGTAATGAATTATGCATGTATTTTTGTAAACAGAATGGCGATGAATATGGATGAGGATATGCCAGTGGGAATTTTTGAGCCTGTGGATAGGGATGAGCTTCGACGAGATTTCAACGGAATTAATCAGCGCTCACCGTCTTCACAGCGAGAAGTGAGCCATGCCTTTGTTCAGCAGCCACAGGAAACAACAAGCCAGCACCCGAGCGGCGAACATGCGACGCAAACAGGAACAAGGTAAGGTTCACACTCATTAATCTTTTACAGTTAAATTTTTGATTAGAGTTTGAAAAAAACGCTAGATTTTCTAAAGTTTGCGAAAATTGCGTATTTTTTACTCGTAGTCGGGAGTTGGAGTCGGAATCAGATACGTTCCTGAACATCAATCGGGATGGACTTTCACGAAGTTTCAAATGTCTCAGGTGCTCTCGGTTTCTTTCATCTCCAGTACGAACGTGCGTCAATGGACACTTTATATGCTCAACCTGCTATGACCGAGACCGATGGCTTAGATGCAGTTACTGTTGGGGAGGGTTGTTGCCAACTCCAGTACGCGAAATGGAATTTATGTTGGAGAATTTTTCTCTGCCTTGTATCTACAAGAATGATGGATGCACATTGATTCTTCGAGCTAGCGAGCGGGCGTCACATGCAAAGGAGTGCATGTATGGGTAAGGGATACGGATTGATGAATTTTAATTTAATCTATGTATTTCTGCATTTTTGTATAAAATAATTCTAGGCAATAAAATGCTGAAATATTTTACATTTTCAGGCCAATCAAATGCGACGCAAAGTGTCAACCGATGACCTGTCTGAACAAACTCATCAAATTTCGGAATTATCGAAATCACATGCTTCAAACTCACGATCTATCGCACGTTGACATCGGAGAGACGAAAATAATTGCAGTGATGTTCGAGCAGGACGATATTACTTTCAGTAAGTGCATGAAGTATATTTATCATTTTTTAACCCAATGAAAAAGTATTTAACCTTTTCAGATTTAATATTTCTGATTAAATCTAGATGGTGGATTGTGGCCTCTGGAGTCCTTCTCGTTGGATGGGAATACGTTTTTACTTCGGAATTTTCTGAAGAATAAAGACTTTATCACATGGTGCACCATCATAGGAACGGAGAATGATGCCAAAAAGTACCGAGTGAACATCTCCCTTGTAGCACATCTGGATGAAGATGATGAAAGCCTCTATGTAAGATAATTTCTATTTCATTTCCCTACTTCAGGCTATTGTTAAAAACTGAACGATTTGTTAAGTGCAAAGTTATTTGAATATAATTTGACTCATTTTTTACTTCTAGGAGTCCATGGTTCAGAAAAATCTTCCCATTTACTCTTCACATGTACAAAATTTGGTGGATTTCACGAATGCAGAAGTTTCTCCGTTCCGGATTTCATTGTCTTCGTTAGAGCGTAAAAAATTTATTTCCAGATATGGTAATCCAGAGGAAGAAGCATGTTATACAGGTAATGGCCCCTATAAATATCGTTGGAATGTTTTCTATACGTTTTTTGAGGTACAAGACGGTTTGAGTTAGATTGTTACAATTAGTTTTGTGACATTTTGCTCGTTTTTGAATTATGATCTTCTATCAATTACTCATGTATTCAATTAAAAAATTGAGGATGGAAACTATAAGTAGAGTGTAGAGAGGTGTAGAATTACAATTAATTGGCAGTTTCACATTTCTCAATGAATCTTAAAGTAGTTTAGTTAAGATTTAGGATCAACGATAAATGTAAGGTTAGTTTTCCAACATTTTATCGATATTTTTAATCAATTAACACCAAACTTCAAGTTTGATTGTATTTGTATTTTTTCTGATGAACTAAGAATAAAAATGTATAATATTAAGAATTTAAAACCTTTATAATTAATCAATTCGCTATTTAAAAAGTGCCGTTATTATCTAATTGTAAAAGTTAAAATAAAAACGCTGATCTTGCAAATAAATATCGAATGCGCTTATATGAATCATGCAAAATGAATTGTTAAAAACGGAAATAAATTGGCACTTCTAACAAAATTGGTCTTCTGTTAATTATCAATTATCATGGTTTTCTTTTGTTAGCTCTTTGATCTGATCTTCATATTACAACCCCAATCATAAATCCTGCTCGCATTAAAATCATAAATTCTGCTCGCATTAAAATCATAAATTCTGTTCGCATTAAAATCATAAATTCTGCTCGCATTAAAACCTTGGAAAACAATTGATGCATTTTCATAAACTGTTTAGAAAACTGCCTTGCATTTGTTAGATTTAGTCTGATATTCAGTCATACATTGTGCATTGAAACTAGAATCATAACTCGCAACGGCAATGACAAACCTTCCGAAATTTCGAAAAAATAAATAGTCAAGGCATAATATTTTGATGTAATATCAACTGATTTTTTTTATTTATTAAAACTCACATTTTACTAAATTATTTGAATAGTATAGCACATGGCTACTTGCACTTTAATTGTACAATAACGTGTCGTGTCACATCTACTCTACTGTCAAAGTCAAACTAGCATTTCGGATGTATTTTCATTTATAATCCGAATTGTCCCTGGATGCCCCTACTGGATGTTCTTATATTATATTTTTTACTATCATACACGATTCTTTGGTACACACGGGCAACTTCATTCTTCTCTCTGATGCAGTCATTTTTCCCAAATAGGGATATAGCATATTTCAGTTTCGGAATTTGAAATTGAAGGTAAAACAGAATTCCGTATGCTATACATGTTTACACTAAAACAAACTGTCTAGTCTTTAAAGGAACATCTTAATTTTTTAGATAACTACTAATTGCACATCAACTTAACTGTATATAGTTTATAATTTTTCATTATCCTCCACGTTGCACATTTAAAACTGTTGTGGTCTGGTATTTTAATCATTATATATCTTGTACGATTTCTTTTCAGCATCTATATAATACTTGATTCTTTGCAATAGACAATACTTACAAAGGTTTTTTACCCGGTTTTCAATTTTCATATGAAATATTATTATAATTAAGAATTAAGAATACTTATGAATTAAACGATTACATGTGACGTGGCTCACAGACGTGGTGTGCGGCGTTGTAAAAAAGCGTAACAAATTTTGATTTCACAGCATATATACATATAGCATAATATACAGTATTCTTCTAAGTAATTAAATTTTATTCGTAAGGCGTAAGCAAATCAAGAATCTTTTTTACAATATCAAGCATACTCGAGAACTCTGAACAATCACTTCTCATATGAAATAGGGTTTGCAATCCCCCACATCTACTAGCACTAGCAGCCAATAATTTTATTATTATCCCTTTTTCATAGTTCATAGTCAAAGATATTACATTACATAATACTAACCTTATAGTACAGTACGGGACAATATATTATTCAGTGATGATAAAAACTTTTGTTCTGTAATGGTGGTAGTCGGTGGTAAAAATGAATGGGTAAATACTTGTATTCTAGGATAACCCTTGACATTCTATAATCTACAGAATGCATAACAAATCACGATGGTATTTACAGTAGTAACAAAATATTTGAAAATGATACACAGTGGAAAAAAGTATTTTCATCATTTATTATCTAATTCCAGTAATAACATTTTGGGAACAGGACAAAATCAATCTTCATACTCAATGGAAAATGCTTAATGTCCTGCAAGAATGTTTGAAAATTTAATAAAACTATTTAAGTGCTAAAAGCATTTCAAAGGGGAAAATGTTATTTCCTTGACTAGAGAAGTACTAGCATCATTGCTGCTGTAATAAATATAACATAATGATAATCCAACTTATCAAAAAATATTAGTCGGTCTGGTCGGTGTTACTTTAATACTTAATTACAAACAATTCTCATTCTCCAACATTTACATTTATAGTCCAGGCAGGGTTGCATGTAAAAAATCAACAAGGGTCTCAGCTACTCTACTGTAGTAGTATATAATAATATAGACTATATATTTTTGTAACCTTCCTGTTAAATAATAATAATAATAAATAATTACAACATCCGCCTGGTTGCTGTGTATTTTAAAATTCCAATAATCAATACTGTTGCATGGCATAGATGTACTGAGACTTTGAGCTCGGTAAATTATTATAATTATTATTTTATTACTTATAAAATATATGTAGTTAATACCTATCTCTGTCCTTGCTGTAAGGATTAAATAGCTGTGGCAATAATATGACTAAAGTATTTTAATGACCATTTCCTTAATTAAAATAATAATTAAAATAAATTACGAGTAATAATATTGTATTTACCCTTCATTGCATGACGCACAGAATAAATGTCTAGAGTGCAATGTGGCACAGTCATATAGACACAGAATAGAGGTATAAAATAATAATGAATATTATTACCTCTTCTACTATTTTATTTTATATGTACAGCTTCGTTTTGTGGACTCATCATCATCATCAGTGCTCATTTACTTTAATCAGCTCCTATTTATTCTATTCTATTTCATTGGGATTATTCAAACAACTGAATACTCTTCTCAAAACTAATATTCAAAATGGTATTCGCATCGACCCAAGCGTAACTTACAAGTAAACTGTATGTAAATGGATGAATATGCAAGGTTCATTTTATATTAGTTAGGCTAGAAAACATTAGTTTATGTAATGATAACGCTCAGCCTATACGTTAAGAATTTAAATTTTTTCATTACCTACACTTTTCAAGGAAAGAAAAATTAACAAAGAAAAAAAATATGGCTTTATATGTTTTATATATTATATTTTATATTAGCTTGTAAGTTAATGAGATTTTAAAATTTCGTAATATAAATAATTATATATTAGAAATATTATAATACATATTACCTTCTCCATGATGAGGTCTGGGATTTTTACGATTTTATTATCATATTTACTAAAGCTGTTTAAAATTTGAATGCAAGATAGTTTTTTTCGAATCCTCTAATACGCCCTTGCAAGATAATTATTTTTATTTGATGTGATATGTGTTATATAATAATAATATATTCTTCTCCAGAAGAGTTGTAGAAAAAACAAGTGCTGCACATACATATTATTATAATAATAACAATAAAGATAAGTATTATTCAAAAAATGGCCTTGACTCGTCCCAATGTTGTACGGTCATCATTAAATTCATGATGAAAATTACAACGATTATACAGTATTTTATTTTATATATATGAACGACCGAATATTATTATAATCATTATTATTATTATTGCATAGCAGAAGTAAAAAAGAAGAACGTACAAACTGTAGCCATATTGAAGCGAAGCTCTCCAATTATATTACTTTTAGGTTATTTTATTTTATGTTACGATGCGATACGAACTCTCTACAATTCAGCTTCTCTGCGCCTAATCATAGTAATAACAATAATAATAAATAATTATAATAATAATAATCCCCGAGCTAGGATTCTACGACCAAATATTTTCCTTCTTTCTACACAGAAATAAATTAGTTTTATAAGTTTAAACATATAGTAAGAAATGTTCAATTTGTCCATCCAAAACAAAACTCGGAAAGCAAAGACATAAAAGGGAAATCGAGGATAAAATTTTGAAAAATATTTAAGAACATTTGAAATAACTTTCGATTTCCTAACTTACTTCAATAGATTTAAGTTTGGGCTGTATCAATTTTTTTTAAATACTTTAAACAGCATTAAAAATGTTTAACTGAAAACGGAATGAGAGTCAGAAGCTATATTCATTTCAGGAGGTAAAAAGTCATCCAGATTCACTTCAGTTTAATTTTGTTTTAGCTACACAAAAAACTTTTTTGAATAGATTACCCCTGCTGGTAAATTAAAAACTTGAGAGTGGAATTTAAAAAAAACGAAATATGAATGCAAAAAAGAACATATTTGATTCTTTTTTTTCAATTAATGAGCACATGAGAAGAATAAGGACCCCTTCAAAGAGACTTCGAGGGAGGTACGTTTTATACTACCTACTGGAACAGTATAGAACACAAGTTTCCGTTGTAAAAATAGTATAGTTTAGGGACAACAAATGTTAAAAAAATTTGAAATGATTTTAGAGTATAAAAATATGGCAGTGTAGCAGTCGCATGTCCTCAAGTAGTATACTCGCATTAAAATCTAATATCTAACGATGTGTGAATGATTGTACAGTTTTTTTTAAATTTAATTCTTAAATTGCTTATTGTATTTTTCTATTTAAGTATTTGAAACGAGATTTTAATTGACTTAATGCAATCATGTCATCATAAATGTATTCCCAGATGTCTGAATTCTGCGCTGTGTTGTGTATCAATGCGATATATGAAGAAAGTTGTGTTGGTTTTTGAATTCGTATGCAATTTAAACTATTAAATTACATACGAGAAGTCTAGGAATATACAACTAACTTGCTCGATTGTACGGTCTCTCATCATTCGTACTGATTTCTATCACACACCGATGTACCCACCCAGACCTTAATATCAAAGGCCCTAAATTGGAAGGACGATGAAATGAAGGTGAAGATGAAAGTATGAAAGACTCTCCTCGACCTATCATTAGCTTGAAGTGGTGGTTTGATGTTCTATAGGATTCTTAGGTGAAGGTGTATTCACATCACCACCTCTCTCACGGATTTGTAATACTGAGACCACTTGATCGTTAGGGTTACTACTACTGCTGTTCGTCCTATCCCTTTGACTCTGTTGGCCATGCTCAAGATCATCATCATCAATTGGATTACTACCACCACCACCAACAACAACTCCAGCACAGTCATTATTATTATTATTATTATTTGTCGAGTTATTAGGGCTCTTATTATTATTACAACTCAAATCTTGCCCTGCTGATCCTGAAGAAGATGAGTTAGTGGTAGCAGAAGCAGACTGACTCAAATTTTTTACAAGATTACTAGGGACACAACTACCACTACCCTCGTTTTGATGACGGTGATGATCCATCTCATCCAAACCATCATCATCATCATCATCATGATCAGGGATAGTTCCTCCAACTGTATCGTCTTCATCAAGCACTTCATCCTCATCCACATCATCAAATGGAGCAAGTTCGGCTTTGATCTGTAAAATTTCTTTATCGCCTTCACAGTCTTTGCTAGATTCCTTACCTCCACCCCCAACACTTCCAACAGAGTAAAGATGATGGTGGTGATGATGACTGAGTTTTTTATTCAAAAGTCCTAAAGGGGATGGACTCTCTGATGACGAACTTCGTCTCTGATGTTGTTGTTGTTGCTGTTGAAGTTGTAACTGTTGCTGTAAATGTCTTTGCTGAAGGGCGAGAAGCTGTGACTGAGCTTGAGCCCCGACACCTGATAGGGAATTTGATGAAAGGGCCTGTTGAAGGGGTGAACTACTTGTTGAAGATGATCTCGATGTCCCATGACTCATTTGGATTTGCAAGTGTTGAGCCGCATTTCCAGAGTCAGACAGATTGATCAAATTGATCGCCTGAGATGTCCCTGGCTGAGAGGATGAAGAGGTTGAATTCGATTGACCTTGACTTTGACTAGTTGAAGGTGTCCCTAGGAAGGGATTACCTCCAATGAATTGCTGATGAAGTGACATATCAAGTCCATTATGAGATCCACTCCCGGGGGTCTGAGATAAGCAAAGACCTCCATCCTATGATAATAAAATAGATACAAACTGAAATAACAAATCTTACTCACAGCTCTGGTAACAATAACGAAAGCACTGGAAAAACAAATTGCCCTTTTTCTTACTCGCTCTGCTTATTTAAGAAAAGCTTAAAAATAAAGCAACAAGAACAGAAAGCAAAAAACTCATGAGATTTCGGTAGCATTAAAAAATCCATGTGAGGTTCATAAACATCGGTTTCTTTACACAACTCTCTGGTCTAAAATTACTTCACCTAATGAAATCTCTTTTAAAAGTGGAATGTAACCTGACAAAAAATAAGGAAAGCAACTTTGAAAAACATGTAAGAATAGTTACCCGGTTGAAGACAAACGGCGGCATATCATCTTTACTCTGAGTGTCTCGAAATACAACAGCCCGGATCACACCCCGAATATGCTCTTCAGGCCACGAGCCTAAAAGAATCCGTTGGGGTCGTCCTCGTCCTTTAGGTCTCATATCTGACATTAAGTCTAAAAAAGCAAAAAAAAATTCCACCGTCTTATTATTCAAGAGAAACTCTTTTACTGTGTTTAATCCTTAAAAGCTCATTTATGCATTAATCAATCAATAATCGGGGAGTTTTCTGTGAAACCGCACATACATGGCATTTGGTTTCATTTGAAGTGTGAAATATTTAATAAGACAGAAAAAAATGGTGAAAGCCAATTGTAATCAGGCATATGTATTAAAAACCCTCATTAGCTATTCAAGGACTACTGTCCACACGAATGCATTATATGTCATGTACAGAAGTCCTCTTAATGGAAAAAAAAACTCTTGTGAATTTTAATTAGACTTGTGAAAGATTTATCCAAGTCTTGGCAAGTAATTCCCCTCTGAGTGATTAGAATTACGGTGGTGGTGATGGGGGAAATAAAAAAGGGAAGGGACAACCCTCCTTTCCAATATGTGCTATTAGAATCGCCATCACCTTTAAATTTTTTCCAATATTTTCATCCCATCATTAAAATTTTTTCGTGTCTTTTACCCGTCTAAATTAAAAAATTACGAGTATTCTTTCCCTCAATATGTAATTTTCTTCTGTTAATTTACTCCTTTTTACTTTCTAATATTCAAACTTAAGCATTATTAACTCACACCTAAATATGGATGGATATGACCACATCACATGCATCTATTATTACTTTGTTCCAAAAATGTTTACTATGTATATGTATGGATGGGTGGATGAATCTTAATTTGATGTGTGTAATTAAGGTTGGTTTTCACTTGAATTATTGCAAATGTTTTTACATATTATTATGGAGAAAAGTTTTCCGTAAAAAATTATATACTTTAGTTCTTTTTCTCTCAATGTACCTGAATATTGTACAGAAGTTTTGTTTCTGGCATAAGGGTGACGTACGAGGAGGTACTTTAAAATGCAAACAAACAAAGTCTTACCAGTATTAGACGACCCATCGGCAGAAGGTCCGAGCATGTTATGTACCCGATTGGCATAAAGAACAAATGTGGGATAAGGGATGTCGTATTTTCTGGCAGCCTGGGAGAGTGAAAGTCCTTCACGAAGAACGGCAAAAATTGCCTCTGCCATTGTCTCTGGACGCCATGATTTTAAAGGTCCTCGTTCTCGAAATCGAAGGGCGTGCATCATACCCGTCTGATTTTGATTCCAGCACTTTTGCCATAAGTTTTGAATTTGGTATTGATAGCTATCTGAAATTTTCAAAAAGGGTGAATCGTTATTGATTTTGCCCTTCTGTAAAATTCACTAAAAAATGATACGAATATGAAAATTGCACAGACTATTTTCTAAAATTCGGTTATCATGATTTAAAATTTCATTATCTCATTAACTTAAATAAAGCCATTAATTATCTTATAAGATACAGAATTTCTGCGTAGTAACCTCTGCTCTTATTCCATTTTATCTTGAGGGTTTTCAGCTAGAATTACAAAAACTGGGGGTGGATAATTTTAAATAAGAATTTATTTTTAAAATTTCTAAAGTCAATTACTGAATTGGCAGCAACAAATTTAATATTGTATGATTTTTTGAATACTAAAAAAACACACAATTTTCTACCACTTACATTTTGTCATATAAATCGAAAAAAAAAACTTTCTAAATGTTTCATAATGTTTTCCACAAAAATTGGGTTATTTTCTCCATAATCTAGAAAAACTTTAATGAAGTCTATCAAAATTCTTGAGCCTTTATTTGCTGATAAAATCTTAATTTATTGTCCAGCCCCACTCCTTCACTTAATCTTATTATCAACTGTGCAAAAACTATTAGACAGTTTATACAAACTATTAAGCAAACAAAGAGTTTTTTCCACTCCTTCATTCATATTAAATGCATGAAACCTCAAACGAAATGCCACATTTAAGTAACTTACTTAACTAAGGTATCTATCACTATATAAATGCATGCAGACTTTAAATGCTGAAAAAGGGGTTAGAATTTCTTAGATAGAAATAAAGTGTTCTCGTGTCTACTTTGTATATCTGGTAGGTTGGAACATGGTACATCAATTTATTTTGATTAATGAAAACAAAACAGGGAAAATAAAAGACTGAAGACCTTAGCATGTTCCAATATCCCTTTTGTGCATAATTGAAACCACTTGGAGGACGTTATCACTCATTCTAATCGGACTTCAAGTTTTGGTTATTTCAGTAAAATTGTCAATCAAATAGGACGCAATTGAATTTGATGGCAGCTTAAGATAGAAAAAATGGAATCTATTCATAATTAATAATATATACATAGTAAGTTTAGCAAGTATTACAAATAAAGAAAAAACGCAAAAGAGATATCGTGGAATTTAATATGTAAAGGTAAAAATGAATATGAAAGATAAGAGACTTATGTCCATATTACTCTTCTGCTGGGCGATAGTGAGATCGGTCCAAGATAATTGGCAAAAGGTATAAGAAGTAGGAGGTTTAAGCCAATTAAGAAAAACCTTCATCAAATAATAATATTTAGTGTCCAAAGTTATAAGGAAATTGGTTAAGATTATTGATTCATTAGTTTTTTGCATGACATCCCTAATAGAATTATAAACTTGAAGTTTTGACAGTGACATATGGTAAAGAATGAGTTGTATCTTGTATCATTGAAAAATATGGAATTATTAAAAACATTTTTAACTACTAGGATTCACCGATTTATTAGGAACTTGAGGAGACATTTAAGTTTAACAGTTCTTAATAATTCAATTTATCCTGTTAATTTTTATTAATTCCTTTTTGTTTAAATTCAATTCTGTAAGTACAATATGTACAAGAGGGAATAATTATAATGTTTTATCATTTCTTTACGTAACTACATGAGAAAACTAGTAATAAGCAGAGGACATTTTGAATAATCGTATTTAAAACCTCCAGTCACCAGTGCAGTTTTGCATAGCCCGAGCCAGATTACTGTATGTTTTTAATATAATGAATGTGAAGTAACCTTTTAACCCCAACCTGACTATACTATTAGTTCTTAAAAGTTGGGCCGCTCAGGATTGACGAGAAAAGTGTTGGACATTCTCAAAACTAGGGGAGGATTCAATGGAATCAGCGTCCAATGACA
>JAQFZZ010000011.1:0-74888 GCA_034696405.1 Isotoma caerulea | reverse complement strand
CTTATCGGGTACAGCTCAAAAGTGATGCAGTGTAGATAAGCTCTGCTTGGTTAGATAAACACGACTTCTATTTATTCGCACGTGAAAACAATTACTACGATCCAAACAAAATGTTATACCAGAAGAATTAAATTAGTACAAAATGTCCTAAAATAAAAGTTTATCATTAGCCTCTGTGTTGAACCTCTCAAGCTAGATGCAAACCATTCTGAATGATGACAAAAAATACTACTATGGAAATTGGATTATAAGCTAATACTATAGAACTGTAAATGCTGGCACGACTTTTTGAAGACTTTTGACTTGTTATTGTTTTCATTTGTAAAATACAAAGTATGAAGTAACAAGTCTTTCGCTGTGTAATTATAGACATCAAATAATTAGCTTCCAACTTTAATCTATAAGTTTAAAAACTAGCATGCAAAAGTTTCGAACTGTCGTTACGTGTAATAAGCTGATAGGTCTTTCCGTAACTCAAAATTCTGCAACGAATTTAAAGTTTAGACCGAGTCTTTTTCATTACTGTCAAAGTCAATTACTAAACTTTAATAGAAATATCTATAGTAGTGATAGAATTGTATTTCAATACAAACCTACGATTTTTAAAACAAATATGTCTAGCAGTGGCCAAGCATCTTTTGCTGTTGAGCATGATTCTAATTCAAATAAATTTTTTATCAAACTTGGTTCAGGTAAAATATTCTGAAACTCTTATCTGTATTCTCATTATACAATTTATTTCGTGTATATTTTAATATTTTTAATCATTGACTTATTACATTATCAAAAAATAAAGATGAAGCAAAATTGGAATATGTAAAAAATGGAGATACATTAGATATGTGGCATACGGAAGTACCTCCAGCCCTTCAGGGTAAAGGAATTGCAAAGATTTTGGCAAAGGTAAATTGTATTCTCTATTTCAAAGATCATGTTATTTAAAGATTTTCAAACTAACTTGTTTTTATATTTTTTATTAAAACAGGAGGCATTTGATTTCGCAGTAAAAAACAATCTCAGAATGCTATTAAGTTGTTCTTATCTCCAGAAATATTATCTGGAGAACCCCAAGGATGAGTACAAAAACCTTGTTATTCAATAAAATTATAATTAAGTTTTCCATTAGTGTTTACAAAAATGTTAAACGGTAATGCTCACCTTATATTTTGTAACTAACGGAAGTTAAAAGGTATTCTATGAAAATAAAGGAAAAAAATTAATTATTTACTTGAACAGATTTATTTTCAACATAAATATCATATAATTTTTAACAATACAAATCTATAAAATACAGCCATTGCACTGACACATGCAATTGTAATAAGTGGTAAACCCACGACCACCAGGACCACACCCACCCCACATGAACTCCTCACACTTCTGTTTGTTCGGATTAAAATACCATTTCATAAGGGCATCCAGACAAGGACCAACATTAGGTCTTTGTTTACAACTACTTCGTGCTAGAAATTTTAAAATTTAAATCATTATGATGAACCTTGCTTAATACTTTTTAAACATTTTCATAATTTAAAATAAAAATAATAGCTCTGTCCAATATAAAACTTACAGTAAACCTTTTTGCAGTCAACGTAGGAAACTAAAGTGATGGCGATGAGAAGAGTAAATATTGAACAATATTTGAATTTATACATTTTGAAATTCACCAAGAAAATAAAATACTTTCGAAACTTGAAATATTTCCTAATTATTTCTGAATATTTTCAACTGCTGTGAACATTTCCGTTTAATAGCAAAGAGGGTGCAAACGTTAATGATACATTACCAATTGACTAAAATCACTTTAAAGCACCTACCTTCGTGTATAATAATAGGATGAGAATAAAATGAACAAAATTTGAGACAATTAGGTAATTCATATAAGAAAGTCAAAGTGAAACTAGCAAGAAAAACCAGTTAAGCTTCATTATTGAGGAGGCAAGTCTCATTTAATAGACAGATTATTACAGTATTTCCATTACATCCTCTTATAACAATCATCATATAAAGGAAGTGACATTTTAACCCAATCAGTGTAAACAATTAAAATTTAACCATACGTTTGTTTTTCGTGTCAAATATCTCAACAATTTAATCACATTAGTGTAGTGCTAAATGTTTCAGGATATAAAACATTTACGTTGACAAGAATCCATAATTAATTGAACAACACATGAATTATTGACCATTTGCCTTCTTAACTTCTTCAATAAATATTTCAGCCATCATACATCTCGCACTGCCACCCCCATTAGCCTCAATTGTTTTAATATCAGAATGTAAAATTGAATCAAATTTTTCAATCTGTGTAATTTGTTCCCGAGTCAAAGATTCAAAAGCTTGAGAACTCATAACCAAAATAGTTCTCCCATCTTTCCCTTTAACTTGGAGCATATTCCCTGCAAAACTATTCATTTGGTCATAAGTCAAAAGAATTATTTCCTTCCCAGAGTTCTTCAAGCTATTCAAAACAATTTCTCTCTCAGCCTTATCTGAAATCACCTCTGTGCAAATTACAGCATATTTATCTGCAATGGTTAAAATGACATTTGTGTGATAAATCGCACTTCCATTTTGATCAACAGCTGAGAAACTAATCGGTTTGAAATTCATCATTTGACAATATTTTTCAAAAAGTTCTCTATCCGTTCGGGGAGAATAGCAGGCATATGCTATACGGTTTACATTATCTAAAATCATACTTCCTGTTCCTTCCAGACACTTTCCATACTTTTCATACCGTGTTAAATCTAGTACTGTCTTTATAGGAAATTGTTTTTCGATTTGATCAATAACATGAGATTTCCGTTCTAGTCTTCTATTTCGGGCATACATCGGGTAAAGACAAAGAGTCGAGTCTTGTTCATGGAATGAAATCCAATTATTAGGAAAGATCGAGTCTGGTGTGTGAGGCTCGAGGGTATCTGAGATTACATGGACTGTTACCCCAGCGTCTTGAAGTTTTGCTACAAAAGCGTCGAATTCTTTTAGGGCTTTTTCATGTGTTTCATCCGCATTGCTGGAGGCACATAATGGATCTTGGAATGCGTTATTCGAGGCTGTGTCAAAGTTGAAACTGAATTTCACTGGACGGATCATTAAAATTTGGTTGGTGGATTGACTCATTTTTTATTGGTCTGGTACTCTGCAATAATTAAATTTATTTAGGAGTTTAATGGAGTTTTTCTTATAAATTAATGATGCATGTATTAAATTACCAATTGGTGCGAACGACAGCTTTACGTATTGAATTTGAGTGCAAATCGTTTTTACGGTCAATGATTTATCAATTATCAACAAGACTTATTGATTGATTGATAGTTAAACAACGGTATTTTTCAACACAATGCTTGGCCTCCAGTAGCTATACAGAAATTACTTAAATTAATTATAACAGCTTGCATAATGTGCTTTATAAGTCTGAAAAGTCATTAATCATTTTAAGCAAAGCTTTGAAGGTCATATTTATAAAGCTCTTTTGATAAAGACACGTATCATACCATTATGCATGGGTTGATTGAAAAGCACATTTTGTTATTCATGTTTTGGCTCTAAGGCAAAAACCATATTATCATATCGAATTTGCATACATAAGGTATTGCAAATATATTTTTTCAAGCACGAGCTAATCTCTTTGTATTGCATAGCCTGAGATAAAAAGTAAATGATCCATATAGCAAAAGATCCTTTAAGATAAAATATTATTGATATAGAGTTACTGAAGCTGAATCTGGAGAAACATCTGTCTTGACTTTTCGGCTTATTACATAGTTTTACTCCAGATTTCCCGACTTAGCGTAAGTAACAAGGACCAAATATTTATATACTGTATAATGTATAATATATAAAAAATCAAGATATAACTGGAGATTATTTAATTACTTGTTTCTTCTCAATTAATATTTTTTAAACAGTTTATAAAAAACTGTGTAAACTACTGTAAACTACCAAAATGGCTGAGTTTGTTGAAGGAGAATGGAAAAACTTTGTGTTTAAAATGGCACAACCTGAGGATCACCCTAAAATTCTTGAACATCTTAGAGAATATTTTTACAAAGACGAACCAATGAATAGACATTTGGGACAGTCTGATGCAAAAAACAATGACATGGATAAATTGGCTGTATTATTTATGGGTGAAAATCTAAGTTTCTTTGCAACTGATAAAAACACAGGCAAGGTAACTTTTAAAACATTTACAATTTTGAAATTCAACTTTTCAAATGTTTCAAGTATTTCTAGTAACAACGCTCATTCATACTAAATTTAGATAGCCGGAGTGAGAATCACGGGCATAAGCCGCAAAGACGAGAAAGCAGACCCTTTTGCCATTCTGGAATCCGAAGAGGCAAAACATTTAATTCCAAATATTCTCGAACTGTACGGAAGAGCAAATACCTATGAGAGATTGAACATTGACAGCTACGGAGATTTCTTATTCGTCTCTGTAGCTCAAGAATACAGGGGCCAAGGGCTAGCTACCGAGATTTACAAAAGAGCAATTAATCTACTTAAATCAAAAGGGTGTCCAGCAGCTCAAAGTATTTTCACAAATCCTCACAGTCAAAAGATTGCTTCGAATCTGGGATTTGTTGAATTGGCTAGAAAGTATTTTAAAGACTTTGTAACACTCGAAGGGAACAGATTGCTACCGGAGGCAGAGGATGATGAAGTTTCGATCGTGATGACCAAATTATTGAACGATTAATATTCATGTATACAATAATATAAGTCTTAATTTGGGTTATTTGATGTACCTAAAAAAGCATGGAATATTTTGATAATTTTATTCGCAGACAACTTATTTATATTAAGTTGAGCCTAAAATGAGTCATTTTTGTTGATAATATAATAATGATAAGCGAAATTGAGTAAAGTTAAATTGCATGAAAATATTTTGGTTGTAACTGAAAGAGTGAACTTGTTTGAAGGAAATTTAATAAAGAGTCTGTTATGTTTACTCATAATCTCTTATTGATATAAACTAGATTTTACCTGAAACATAAAAATGTAATTCACTTAACAGACATCTTTCATAGTGATAAGTCGGGCATTAACGCTGAAAAAGATTACGAGGATGAAATACTCTCAATCGTTTCAATGACTTATCATGCTGACGTATAATCCTTGAAGTAAAAGTCCCCAATAACATCGTGTATTAAGAGTTAAAGAGTCATCGTATCAATAAAATTCTGAACTTTTCCTTGATGCAAACAGTGAGGTATATTATTGACAGATTAAGAGTGAAGACTGTGTCGTATGAGACACATTCGTTTATAATGATATCAAAGTTCAACCAAGCTTTCCTACTTTTGCTTTGGGAAAATTAAAAATTATGAAACCAGAAATATCTGGAAAAGATCAGAAATGTTTAGAAATTCTCACCCTAAGCTTGAAAAATGAATGAACTTCTGCAGATGCAACGCAGATGGGTATGTAAGGAAGGATTCAGGTTTTATTCGCGTTGTTGGTGATGCTGTGTCTTTTGGTTGTATGAAATTGTTTTTTACTAATACAAAGAGAGTAATAATTAGAAAGAAACTTACAGTTTGTAATAATTTTGAAGAAGTAAATCCACTTTTTCAGGTTAAAAGTTCTTTTTGCCGAATTCTGTCCAATGGAACGGGGTGGAATACCGTTCATGCATTCCGTGGTGCATAACGACGGCACAAGGGTAAATAAGTTAATTAAGATAGTAGGAAATATTTATTAAAATTCAAGTTATATAAAAATTCTACCTCATAAATTAACTCCATTTGCATGTTTTAGCTAAATGAAGTAACCAATAATTCAGATTCCGATTCTGATTGGATGGATGTAGATGATAATGATGACCCAAGTAAACCTTTTCTAAAACCTGTTAAAATATATGGGAGCCAACTTGCCCGAGTAGGTTTAATTTAAATGCAATTATGATCTGATACCAATCTATCATAAAATCTTACTCTATTTGTGGAATAAACGTTCGTTATGTACTAGGACAAAGATGTTCTCGAATTTGAAGAAAGATCAGATAGTAAAGAATGGGAAATTGAAGATCACAAAATTCCATTGAAGGAAGTTTTAGAAAGATATGACACGGATTTGAATTGGGTTTGTTTTTTATCCATTTAAGCCGTTTAACCTAGATAAATTTTTTAAGTTGTATGTAGATTTTCACATTTTCTGGGACATTGGCATTGATAAATTGTACTATATTTAAAGGGTTTGAGTGAAATTCAAGTGCTAAAAAATCGAAAAAGATACGGAGAAAATGTGCTCACACCCCCACCACAACAATCCACATTATGGAAATTAGTCAAAGCGGTTGTTGGAGGTCTCAACGCTCTCTTATGGGGATGTGCTTTTCTTAGTTTCATATCCTACGGGGCCCAGTTCCTTTATACTGAAGACATTTCCAACGAAAATGTAATTTATTGACTAACAATTACTAAATCTACCATTTTATAATACATTATCAAAATTCATGAGAATTTTAAAATTTCTATATAGCTAATCTTAGGATGTGCTTTAGTAATCGTTGTACACGTCTCAGGAGCTTTTTCCTTCTACCAAGAATTCAAATCAAATCGAATCATGGAATCCTTCAAAGACATGGTACCCCGATCAGCCACAGTCTTCAGATTTGGTCAGCGATTTGAAGTAGACGTAGCTCAACTTGTAGTAGGAGATATCGTCGATATAAAATACGGAGATTTAATCCCAGCCGATGTAAGAATAGTCGAATGTCAGAATTTCACTGTGGATAATTCCGGTCTTACAGGGGAATCCGAACCACAAAAAAGATCTGCAATCTGTACGGATGACAACCCAATGGAAACAAAGAACCTTGCATTCTTCTCAACAAACGCTGTTGAAGGGATGGCAAAGGGAGTTGTCATTCGAGTAGGATCAAAAACTCTTATGGGTCGGTTGGCAAAATTAGCCTCAACAGTTGATAGTGGTCCAAGTCCTATAGCTACTGAAATGAATCGCTTCATTCTTATAATGACTGCAAGGTCTTTACTTTTCGGAGGGGTATTTTTCATCATTGCCCTCTTCATGCGATTTACACTAATCGACTCAATATTTTTTCTTATTGGAATTGTCGTGGCGAATGTACCGGAAGGATTAGCAGTAACTTTTACAACTATTCTCTCAGTGACTGCTAAAAGAATGGCGAAGAATAATTGTTTAGTTAAACATTTACATGCGGTAGAAGCCCTAGGTTCAACTTCGGTTATTTGTTCAGATAAGACGGGGACTCTTACTCAGAATGTTATGTCTGTGGCGCATATGTATTTCAACGATGATATTGCACTAGCAGATGCTGGGGAGTTTTCAACCGGAAATCAATTTGATTTTAATGACCCTGGATTTTCGGCTTTGGCTAGGGTTGCTGCTTTGTGTTCGAGGGCTGTGTTTAAGGATGGGCAGAATGATGTGCCGATTTCAAGAAAGTATGGTCTATATTACTTTGATAAAGTAATGTTAAAATAATAACCTCTTAAATTTAAAAATGTTTCTTTATGCAGAATTGTCGAAGGTGATGCGTCAGAAACGGCTATTTTAAGATTTACAGAACTTCAACTAGGATCTGTTATGAAGTATAGAAAGTTTTTTCCTAAAGTTTGTGAAATACCATTTAATTCAACAAACAAATTTCAAGTGTCAGTACATGACATGTCTGAGACGGATGATCCACGGTATCTTCTTGTAATGAAGGTGAAAATATAATTGCTTGATTATACATTTTTGGTAGAAAAGATTAAATTGATAGTAACGTTTTAGAAACTTTTTACAGGGTGCCCCCGAGCGAGTGATTAATTTGTGTAATAAAATACTTGTGAAAGATCAAGAGTATAATATGAATACAGATTGGCGAGAAAGATTTAACCAGGTGTACTTTTCATTGGGACGACTTGGTGAAAGAGTCTTAGGTAATTTAATATTTTGAAAAGTTAACGTGAATGTGACATTATAAAGTAATGATTGAATTTATTTGTAATGTCAATTTTTTAAATATAATGGAATTTGAAAAATAATAATTATTATAGCAGTTCTAATGTGAGCAACGTTAATCGTTTATATCCAAAATATCTATCATTGATCATACAAACTCTTTGCTCACAGGATTTTGCGACTGTCGTCTACCTTTGGATAAATACCCAGTTGGATACAAATTCGATTCGGAAGATGTAGATTTCCTCAATGTAGGTTTACGATTTGTAGGCCTTATTTCCTTAATAGACCCTCCAAGACCTTCGGTTCCTGATGCAGTGGCAAAATGTCGTTCCGCTGGAATAAAAGTCGTAATGGTCACAGGTGATCACGCTGTTACAGCTACTGCGATAGCTCGAGCTGTTGGCATTATTTCTGAAGGTATCTGACCAAACTAATAAAAGTTTCTTTTTTTACAATTTAATATTTCAAAACTTTTGATTTCTCCCTCAGGAAATGAAACAATTGAAGAAAGAGCTCTTCGAATCGGATGCTCCGTTGATGACATTGATCCAGTGACTATAAAGGCTGCGGTAGTCTCCGGAGCTGAATTGAAACTTTTAACTGCTGAGCAACTTAAAAATGTTTTGATTAATCATACGGAGATAATATTTGCGAGAACATCTCCTGAACAAAAATACGTTGTTGTAGACGCTTTTCAAAAATTGGGGCATATTGTTGCTGCAACTGGTGATGGTAAGAATTTCTAAAAATATGTAATCAATAAGCAATGCATTTTGAATATAATTTAACTTCAAAATACTTTTCAGGTGTTAACGACAGTCCAGCACTAAAGAAAGCTGATATAGGAATAGCTATGGGAATAAGTGGAACAGAAGTCAGTAAAGAATCTGCCGACCTTATTCTCATGGACGATAACTTTAGTTCAATTGTAACAGGAATTGAGGAAGGCAGACTAATCTTCGACAATTTAAAAAAGCTAATTGCATACAACATGTGTGATAACATAGCTGAGATGTATTCCGTGTGGTTATTTATGATCCTGAGAATTCCACTACCTATGGGAACTATCGCGATGTTACTAAGCGTTTTAGGAACAGATGTATTCCCAGCCATAAGCATCGCGTATGAAAAGGCCGAAGCTGACATTATGAAATTGAAACCGAGAAATCCTAAAAAACAAACACTAGTCACTTCTCAGTATGTTCAAGACATTTAAAATACCTTTAGAAATATTTTTTTTAATTTAAAAATCAATTTGCAAACATTTATTTTGTTCAATTCAGATTGCTATCGTATACTTATGGACAAACTTCAGTAATAGAATGTGCAGCCGGATTTTTCTCATATTTCGCAACCTACGCTCTTTATGGATGGTTTCCACAAAATGTAATTGGAATAAGAGAGAAATGGGAGGCTCGATCGATAAGTGATCTAGAGGATTCTTATGGTCAAGAATGGGTATGCTTTTTTTAAATTTCTTAACAAATGAGTTAAGGGTAAAGTATAGTTGGTAAAAGAGTGAAGTAAATTTTTTTTTAAATTTAAATAATAATCTAAATAGACCTACAACCAGCGTCATGAACTGGAACTTAAAGCCCAGACGGCATTCTTTATCTCGATTGTAATAACTCAAGTTGCAAATGTCATTTGCTGCAAAACCAGAAGAGTTAGCTTGTTTAAAAAGGCCGAAAAAGGTTCAAAAAGGTACGACTGGTTTAATAAATATTATCAAAAGCTGCAAAAATTTTCACTTTTAAAAATGTTACACATTTAAAAAATAGAAACAAGAGGATGTATTTTTCAATAATGTTTGAGTTATTGCTCGCATCTTTTTTGGTCTACACTCCAGGACTTAACTCATCAATTAATTTAACGTCTATAAGGTAATTTACATTTTATTTAAATCCTACTTTAAAATGTAGATCTATTATTAATAATTTATTTGTAGACCAGAGATATGGCTAGCACCAATACCATTCGCAGTTTTACTAATAGCTTACGACGAATTTCGCAAACTTCTCATTCGCAACTTTAGAAAAGGCTGGGTTACAGATGAACTTGATACATAAAAATAATTTATTTATTGAGCATTTAGAAATTGTAAAGTTTTTGTACAAGTCTTTACCAGTTTTTTTAATAAAAATAATATTGACTAATTATTAATTTTAAAAATTCATGATAAACGTCTAAACACATTCATCATCCTCCATCGATTATTACATTGGAATGCCGTAACATTCTTAAACCCACCATTCCACCAAAGATTATAATCAAGCGATAAAGAATATTCATCATAAACGTCAGGAAACTCAGTAAGATCAAGACGCAAAGTCCACCTAACTAACATCCCCGTTAAATAAAAATGTTCAATATGAAACAATGGAATATTTCCACAAACTTCTAACAAATATGGCACAACTCTTTGAGAAATTAATAAAAATGATGGACTAATAAATTCTGGATAAATTCCTCCGTCCCACAAATCGTGCGGAACAAATCTTGGTGAGTGAGGATCGTCAAAATCAGGAGTTCTTGATTGATCATCATTGTAAACTTTTCCAGCAATATACCCGTTAAAAATATCGTTTTCTTTGAGTTCGTCAAGATGTTTTCTTATGATGTGTAAATTAAGAAACATTTTGTCATCAGTCTTAATGAGGAATTGGGACTTTTCTCCAAAGTTTCTTTGATACCAATTGAGCATTCTCAGCGTTTGAACAGAAGATAGCAATACGTCGTTGGAAAAGTTATCTACTATTAGGTCATCATAGAGTTGTGATTCTTGTTTGAGATCCTAGAAATTTATATTAAATTGACACCTTAAATTATTTCAAAAATCTTAAATTTTTCTAAAATTGGAATTATTACTTACATCACTTAAATCTATTGAAGAAATATAGAATAAAACAATTGATTCAGTTTCTCTAGCCCAACCAGCCCAAGTCTCTCTTATTGTCCTTCGCCAATCTGAATTTTCAGCCTTGGTCATAACAATCACTACAGTATAAATCGTATCCCTATCCTACAGAATTTTCATTTAGGAACATTTTTTTACATTATAATAATAATAACAAAATAATACAAACTTACATTGTTTAAAATAGGGCTTAAATGCGTCGTGTCTTCAATTACATTTAAAAATTGTGAAACATTTCGGGATCCTAAGGTGTCAATGATTTGTCTGCTAAATTTTATTTTGTATTCTTCCAACTGCATTTTATTCAAGTTATGATATAATATTCTACTTACGGGTAAAAATAATATTATAAAAAGTACTAGCAATTTTAAAATTCTACGTACTAAAACTCTTTTTAATCCTATAAACATTTTAATTTGCTACTGATGGCTATTCGATATAAAACTATTGAAGAAGATATTATTCAATTCTTTACAAAATCAGAGGCTTTAGATATTTAAAATACAATATAAGCAATTGAACAACAGTTGTCACTGTCCCGTTCGAAAAAAATTAATTCTAACAGACTTGCAAATATACTGCAAACATATAAAATATTTGTCTATGCAATCTTTTATTCCTATATTTTTTAGCAATACAAATACGTGGTTTGCATTTGTTCAGTTTTTTGCATGCAGAGAAAAACTCGCATAAGCAATCATCCTTTTTGCAATATAAGAGGAACGAAAACGAATTCTGCTATCTTTTAGTGAGTAAACACAGACTTTAATTGTAATGGAAACCATAACCCATGCTTGTGACTAATTATTCTTATCCTATCAAATATGCAGATAAAAAATGTCAATAAGACAAAATGTTATGATTAACATATCATTCCTTTTCCTTATCTGTATTTGTAATTTTGATTGCTCGTCTGCGCATCCAAATTTTTAAAGATATGATGGATGACTTTGATACATGATAATGATAAGGTAGTTAGTTTACTTTAGTAAATTAGGAAAAACTCCGAATCAGTGTGCCCGGTTATTATAATAATTTATAATAATAATCAATTTGCTTAGTTGAGAATCATTATTTAAAATGATACCTTTTAGGTTACACTTTTAATACTCTTCTCTGATTCAAATGGAAAGATCGAAATGAAAAAAAGTTCTAGTTTTTGTTAACTTTTTCAAATTTAATTATTGCAAATAAATTTTATATAATATGCAACAATTGAGTGGATTAACCTCATCTACTGTTTGTTTAAAATCAAAGATAAAAATAATTTTGAGAACCAAACAATCTCAAAAATTAATATTAGCTTTAACTACATTAACATTCATATTGTTCTGGATACTTTTCATTAAATTACCTCGCGAGAGAGCTATAAAGTCTGATCAAGTGAAAAATGTAATACTTCAAGTTTTAGGGAGACAACCTGCCCGTGGGAAGTTACTACTTGATAAGGACACAACTATTATTGTACCTTCAAGAGACATCTGCGCCGTATGTAAAATTTAAAAAAAATATTTTGCCGTTAATTGGGTATGGTCGTTTCAGAAATTGAATGGTTTCACGTTTCGGAAATAAGTTCAACTTTATAAAAATTACTTCCCGAAAAGGTTAGTTAGGACTCAATGAGTAAAAAATCAACTTTCGAAAAGCAAGTGATTGACTATTCTACTAATTCTTTTTGCTCAAATGACCATTGCTCCAATTCACTACTAACTCATTTACGAACTATTAAAAATCTAAATTGTTCTCTTCAATTTTCAAATGATTATTTTTAAAGTCCTAAAATCTTAAGTAATAATGTATTTGATCTTAATACTGGTAAATGCTTTCTAAACAGAGCAAGATATTTGCAGTAATTTTGGTGAAATCATCTCCCGAAAATATCAATAGACGAAATACCCTAAGAGAAACATGGTTTCAATTTCTACCCTCATTAGATGTAAAAGTAGAAGCATACTTTTTCATAGGGTTACCTGCAGATGGAAATATTACCGTGAGTCCTTCCAACTAAATCCTAATTTCTTTACAAACATTTTAAAACTTTACTAAAAGTAATTATCCCTTTTCATAGCCACTCATGGAGGAAGCATCTCTCAACAATGACATAATACTCGAAGATATTCAAGAACATTTTTACCTTTTAACTTTAAAGACTCTTCGAATGCTTAAATGGTTCACCCAAAGTAAATGCTTAGAAATGGCTGAGTATTTCATTAAGACTGATGATGATATGTTTCTTCACGTTCCAAATATAATTTCTCATATAAATTCTGTACCACAAGCCTGGGCCAATTATATCGGTGGTGATATCCACCTTGAAGATAGAGTCATAACCGATCCGGAATCGAAATGGTTTTCCCCTCAAGAATTCTGGCCTAGGAAATACTACCCTCCTTATGTGAATGGTGCATTGACGATTATTTCATCGGAAGTTGTCCCCTTTCTACTAAATGCAAGTTTGGATGTGCCTTTGTTCCATTTAGAGGATATTTTCCTAATTGGGATGGTTGGATTTGAAAAACTTAACATTGTTCCTAGTCACATCAAAGGGATCGAGACTTCTAGTCCTTTGTGGCTCTTACGATTGAAAATGGCCCTTGGATTTCAAGATTTACCAAAGACTTATGTTGCATTTCATTCGCCGGATGGTACAGAATTTATTAGAGAACTTTATCGGCAAGCTATAAGCTAAGATGTTGAAGGAGACAATATTTGAAGATATAGAAAACTAAAACTAATAATAAGATATTTATTATGTATTAATTTAATTATCAAAGCTTTATTTGAATAAACTCTTGTGCATTTTCCACTAATGTTGTCCCACTCAATGCGACATATTTTAGATATATTATGTCTGAAATATTTTTAAAATGTTAATTCATCTCAAGATGGACTTTTTCAAGGAATTTTTTAATCGTTTCGGTTATATCAGTGTAATGCTAATTTCACAACTTGAGAATTGAATCTGTTATGATTAATTACTATTAAACCTGCTGTAATAATTTTAATGGCGTCAGTCCCTACAATTTGCTAAACATTTTTTCATAGCGGTGATAATATCAATTCGCAAATATTCTATAATTTTACTATTAATGAAATCTATTAGCGAATTCTGAGCCAATTCTTCAGACATATATTTGTTACACTTTGTAAATTTAGATTTCCTGATAATTGCTTTTAATTTTTATTATTGCAGAGAAACCTTTAATAATAGTTTTTAATATTAGGGGAAATATGGATTTAGAGCTGTTTTAAAAAACTACTTAAAACAAAAATGACCATTTTAATATTTTAAATCCAAATTTCAAGCTAGTTAAGTCATGAATTCTATATAAAGCATGAAATTATCCATTTGATTTTAATCCATATTTAATCCTACTAACTCCTACTCATAATTTATATCAGATTTTCCTGAAACATTTAAAACTCAAATACTATCATCATACAAGTATGATAAAAGCAATATGCATAAATATGCAAAAATGCATGCACAAATCATGTAATAAATTCATAATAAAATACAAACACTACTACATACACTTCCCAAATATACTTCTCAAATATCACCGTACCAAAGGCATGGCGCTTTTGAGCCTTGTAAAAGAGTATTATCATCATCTTGTGATTTCCTTCAATAACAAATGGAATGGCAGCCTGCAAGGAGAAGCATTCTTTTTGGTTCTGAATATAAAATCATTTTGATATCCCTATCCAAAATAAAACATAGAGGTTGGTCTGGGCCCATCATCTTTATCTCCTTTTGCATATTATTGTTAGTCCCTCCTTTCATTCATATCTTAAATAAAAAATAAAAGAACTCTCTTCTTCGTCTGCCTGCACCAAAAACTAACTTTTCTTAAGAAATGAACAGAACGAGTACAACCACTACCTCCAACCACCACCACTTACGACTAAACTAATCTCATAAGATAGAATTCACTCTGTTAAAAAATGCATGTTGTATACTATAATATCATATAATATTAGAAGTACGAAAGAATAATTAACAATGCATGCATCCCATCATCGTTTCACTTTTCTTATTTATAAATTATAACACGATGAAAGGAAACACCTATTCATTAACAATTCTTACGATAAGAATCTAAACCTAATATAGCTAATCAAATTAAACAAAATTCTTCATTAGGTTCCTTTCTACCTTCTACTGAGTTTTGGTATTTTAGCATAATATTTTAAAAGTTAATTTTAAGTCGTAAAAGTGAAGTTATTCATCTACTATATATTTAATTCATTAAAGTACCATTAAAAATTAAAACTAATTGAACTGCTATATCAAGTTCATTTCTTTATTATGGCCAAAGTTAAAAGAATTGGTTGAAGAAAAACAACAAAAGATTTCTTTAAATTTCTCAAAATTTTGCCTAATTTTCAATTAACTGTTGAAAAAATATAAGGAGTAAGGAAAAATGAATTGTGAAAAGAACAGCCGGAAAAAGCTATGTTTTAAAATTCGGTGACGACAATTCAATACTAAACTACCACCGGGTTCGGTCTGTGAGTGGCCATACAAGTGAAATTAAATTGCTCAAAAGGAATAAGAAAACAAAGCAGAAATTTAAAAAGGTGCTGGATAAAAGACTGAATTTTGATTAACATTTTACCATCGCTGCCATCAATTTGAAGAATGGATGAAAGCTCATCTAATATTATAAATTACTAAATTTTCAACCTGAGTTAAAGTAAAAAGCAACTGTGAAAAGCAACAGTAATATTTTGCAATTGCAATTGCACACAAAATATTTCAAATTTGTAAAAACTGCCATATTCAGCAGTATTGGAAAAGCAAAGAGCTTTTCAGACTCACGAAATAAAAAAGGAAATTCGACAAAAGTTGAATCTTAAATTGAAAAAGTACTTCCTATAGTTTTCCAAACTCCAACGATAGTAAAAATGGAAAATCATCACATGCAGCATCAACATATTCAAACCTCTCCGACAAAGAGGTGAGAGAAATGAAATTTAAAGGGATGATTTAATTTAAAATGGTATTAATTATAAGGTAAAGTAATTGATAAATGTATTTTTGTACACAGTGAGTTGACGAGATTGTCGGAGGAGAGTTTGACAAGACAACCTGAAGAGGTGTTCGATATAATTTGTAAATTGGGTGAAGGATCTTATGGAAGTGTGTACAAAGCCTTGCACAAAGAGTCAGGCCAAGTATTAGCGATAAAGCAAGTCCCGGTTGATACTGATCTCCAAGAAATCATTAAAGAAATCTCTATCATGCAACAATGCGATAGTCCTTATGTTGTCAAGTATTATGGGTCATATTTCAAAAACACCGATTTATGGGTAAGTTTCATTTTTATGCGGTGGGTGAACAAATCCAATAACAATAATTTAATAATAATAAAAAGGGAAAACTTTTCTATAGAAGAAAGTATAGTTATTTTAATTGGCTGTATTATAATCGACTAATCAAATCGATATGAAATTATTTGTATTAAGATATTCACAGTATTAGCTGAAGTTTAAAAAATATGTTAAATTACTCAAACCCTTTAAAGGGACATTTTATGAGCCTACAAGGCTTATAGAATAGCAAATTTCAATAAGATGCTATTTTCCAAATTGTAATTATGCGTGAAAAACGTAAATAAAAATTTTGCAGGTACAGCTAAAATTTTATTCCATATTCTACTAATAAAACGATGCAACACGGCTAAATCTGCATTTTGCAATTACAAAATTATTATCAAAAATTTTAAAACTAAATATCGAATTAATAAAAAATAGATACATTTGGCTTGCTAAATCAATGTTTAGAATTCAAGTAAATTTAGTTATACTACAATTTTGCCTTTCTATAAATGAATTACTTAATACGTCAGATACAATACAATAGTTGAATAAATATTAATCTACACAGGAACACATTATTTTAAAGTTTCTTTTTTTCTGAAAGAAACTTCGATAATATGCAATTTTCTTGTTTTTTTTTAGATTGTGATGGAATATTGTGGTGCGGGTTCGGTTTCGGATATAATGAGACTGAGAAAGAAGACGTTATCCGAGGATGAAATTTCTACAGTTCTTACGGACACTTTGATGGGATTAGAGTATCTACATGCAAGGAAAAAAATCCATCGGGATATTAAAGCTGGAAACATTCTACTCAATAGTGAAGGCCATGCTAAACTTGCCGATTTTGGTGTTGCTGGTCAACTTACCGTAAGTTATTTTATTCTAGTAATGTCGTTCAATGTATTACATTACAATTACATTACCTCTTAAATGGATGTACATCTGTAGTTGGAAAGATACAATTTTTAACCATTTAAAACTAATTTTGTCGTCGAAATAACTAGAATGAACAATTTCAGAATTTCACTAAAACAAATAATATCCTAATGAAAGCACTATAGCTTTAAAAGCAAATGAATAACTCTCATTACAATCTTAACAATTTCCAAATTCAAATCCAAGTTATGAATTTAATTTTCACAGGATACAATGGCAAAACGGAACACGGTAATTGGAACTCCATTCTGGATGGCCCCCGAAGTAATTCAAGAAATAGGTTATGATTGCGTAGCAGATATTTGGAGTTTAGGAATTACGGCTTTGGAAATGGCTGAAGGCAGACCACCGTATGGAGATATTCATCCTATGCGAGTTATCTTTATGATTCCATCAAAACCCCCACCATCATTTAGAAATCCTGATCAATGGTCACAAGAATTTATCGATTTCGTCTCTAGATGTTTAGTCAAGGTAGGTTTGCAATTACAATTTAAGGCTAAATGTATCTTAGTATTTTTTAAATGGTAGAGAATTCAAAATTCATATTTAATTGGAAACGAATTTAACAGAATCCTGAGAACAGAGCGACAGCCGCAGAGTTGCTTGATCACGATTTCATCAAAAGAGCACAACCACCTGAGACTTTAATGGGAATGATTAATGATGCTCGTGATATCCGAGAAAATCTTCAGAATGGAATTTACCCCACGAAAATACCCGCACCCATTGTAGATAAAAACAGTTTCGAGGTAAAAATAAATTTACAATTCAAAAAAACTCTTTTTGTTGTCTCGCAGCTTTTTAATATTTGGCTGAACGCAAAAGATTTTTAAAAACCCTGAGTTTTATTTTAGCATGGGGAAATGTCGATTTTTAATATCCTCCGAAAAAAACTATTTTTTAAATAGTAATTAGATAACATAGTCATAGGTTAGTTTTATAAATATTAAAATTTGAAAACGCTACAAAAATCCTCGGTTTTTGTAATAACGCCTGATTTTTAGACTCTTTTAGCATGGCTTAAAACTTTACACGGAGCAATAAATAAATAAAGCTCTCCAAAATTCGAGACGCTGATTTTACCAATTTTGTTAAATAGCTTCAATTAAAAATGTTCTTACTTAAACCTTAATTTATTTACTAACGAATCGATTTTCAATTGTGAAATTGTGTTGTTTCCTCCCCCTATGTCTGGTCTCAATTTCAGCCAGAGCCAAGACCGATATTTGGCTTTTTCGAAAATCTGGTATCGAAAGTACAACACTATTTTTGGGTATTGATCCCTATTCTAACAAAACTTACAAAATAAAAGACTGGGCGCATTTTATGGAACTTGGCTGAACTTGTGGTTATGATTCTTACAAAACTTTTACCTATGAATGATTAAATAAATTCTTGCTTCTCAGTTTAATTCATTTAAATACTTTCAGCTAATGTGGATTGTGAATTGGCTATCAATATTATATTACAAATTCTTTCAGCTTATTCTATAAAACCTGCGCTTAGTTATATGATAAAAATATATTAAAATTTAAAATGCGATAAAGCTTCAATTTCACCAAGTGCAATCACTAATTTAAAAATTTGTTACGCAATCAAGGATTCGAATGACAAAACAATGAAACCTGTAGATGATCGAACGCTTGTACCAGGAATGATGGACGATGACAACGATGGGACTATGATCTCTCATTCCAACTACGCGACTCTTATCCCAGGTTCTCATAACGCTGGAACCCTCGAATCTAACTTAGGTACTATGGTCATTAATTCGGACGGAGAAGATGACGACTCCACGATGAAAAGTCAGTTTTATATTTTTAAATCCATCTCTTACATAAATCGATAAAATATTTTCAGAATAGAAGAAATTAAGTATAAGATCGAGTTTCATTTTTACCTTGAATTCTATTTATAATTTTACCCAATTTTATCAAAAACATTATACATATAAAGTTTATTTATTGATCATATATAGGGCATGATACAGCTGAAATGGATCCAACAAAGAAATCCTACCGTCCTCTTTTCCTAGATCATTTTGATAAGAAGGATGCAGCCGCAGCAGCAGCAGGGAATAGTACAAATTTTAATAATGATGGTAAAGAAACTAGTACTCAGTCACAGATCCCAAAAAATCCATCAGAGTCATCTCCAAACTCAAATCCAGCTATGGTCTCAAATTACACGAGTAGGTTTTATTCTCATTATTTTTGTTTTCTTTTTTCTCCCTACTTTCTCTTAATCTTTAAAAAAATGTTTTCATCTAAAATTATAAGCTCATTTTGCCTTGAACTTTGGGTTTGCTGGGATTAAGCAGTTTTCTTTTCTCTGTTCTTATATTATTTATCAGAAACTTCAAAAAAAATTAGCATGTCTTAATTGGAAATGCTTTTTGGTTTATTTTTGATTTTCGATTTACCTGTGTTTTTTCTTCATTTCTGTCTCTCTCCTTCACCTGTATTCTTTTACTTTGTTTTATATCGATGTCGGTGAAAGGACTTAGTATCTACCTGCGTTGATAGCTTGTTGACTAACAAGTTTGTGTAAATTGCTGGTTGGGATTTGTGTTTGGGTTTGACATGTGAGAGCTTTCGGGTTAAATATTTTATCAATTGATTTAATGTAGTACATTAAATGTATCTATATTTATGGTATGGCTGAGACTGATTTGATGGTAATTAGATGTGTGAATGAATGTGCTTCCAGTGACTTATATCAAATATGAGAAATTATTTTTATTTCCAATCGGTAAGATCGAATCAAATATCTTCATCGTTGGCTTTAAATAATATAAAGGTCTTTGTCACTAATTTTTTGCAGGTGAACATTTTTATGAAGTATTTTAGCATGAATGTGTGGCATTGGGACTTGAAATTGTGAAACAATTACATTTAAAATAAAACCAAACTCTTTCCAACTTTCTTCCTGCACTTGGGGGACTTGTAGTGTACTCACGGGTCTTTGACTAAAAATGCATGGCTATATTACACGATGAAGGAATCTAAATCGCTATCAAGCTATAATTAAAATCGCCTTTTAACCTTTGGAAGATAGCCTTGAACATCAAACCTTTTTTGTTTTCATTATTTCCTTGTAGTTCGTTTCCTAATCTAATTTTCCTAAAAATTACTCAACTTTTTTAACCTTGTGCTCATTATTAATGTTATCAATAATTATAAAAAAATGTAGAGCAGATTTATTTTCCTTTTGTTTGTTTTTTTGCCTTTCCTTGTGCATTATGTGTCGTCTTCCTACTACTACTTCTACTACTCTGCCTGCTACTAGTCTGGGAATATCCTTTCCTCATCACTTTTTGGATAATTTCCTTAAACGTACAAGTAGTGAAGTATTGCTTGAGGAAAGTTGGAAAAGTTTTGGGATTCAAGAATTTCATTGGGAAATGCAGCCAAAATACGATGAGACAAAATGAACATCGTCCAGACGAAAGTTTGATGAGTGACTGTAGTAACAATTGCTCGTACCAATGCCGTGAGAATTCTTTATCGTTTTGTGTTTTAAAATGGAAATCGGAGACAACGGCCTTTTTATTTATAATTTAGCTAGGATTTTGATCTAGAATAGTTATTTTTGGAAGTACTTTTTTTATTGTGTCAACCTGTTGAAGTTTTGATAGTGACGTTTTCGGAATTTTCAGAACTTAAGTTTTAAATATTAAAAAAATGTAAACCTTGTTTGATGATTTAATACTTTTTGTAAACTACTTTCAATATTCAACTGTACTTTTGTAAATAACTTGTGAAACGTAAGCTGACATGATGAAAGATTCAAAGCAACTTAATTCCAAGTCAAGAGTGATTGACCAGAGTAAATGATAAATTTCTAATGCAAATTCTTAGTGCAAACTAATTACAAATAACATCTTAAACATCTTAGTGTAGTAGTATTGAAGAATTTTATTTAAAAAAATGAGAAGTAGTTTTTTCTGTATTAAGAATGAGCTTCTAGGTTTGTATTTGTGCTTGTGTGTGTGTAGATGTACCTCGGAACTCGACCTTGCCTCCTGTCCATTTACCTCCAGCTTTTAATCAGCCTCATGTAGTCTATAACGACACGAAACAAATGACTGCAGAAGAACAGAGGGAGTTTGCTGAAAAGCTTCAGAGACAATTAAGCCAAATCAGTGGAATGACAGGTGTCTCATCTCATATTTTGGGTTATCGAGGCACAATCCCCGTCATGTATGGAAATGGCCAAGGACCACCAACTGAACAGTATCCTCCGGTGGAACTCCGAAGACCGGAAGTCAACCTCGGAGCCGCGTTTAATTCCAAGTTTAGCAAAACCTTCATTGATAATATGGATTTCGAATTTGTAAGTTAATGCTTTTCATGTAGTTTCGAAATTTTAAAACATTTCCTAAACATTCCTCCCGTTATTTTGTACTTTATAGTTAAAGTTCCTCAGCCTTCAAGATCTGGAAAAAAAGATGGAAACGATTGATAGCGAGATGGAAAAGGAAATTGATGAATTGAGACAACGCTACCAAGCTAAAAGGCAGCCAATACTGGATGCCATTGATTCCAAGAGGAAGCGACAGCAAAATTTTTAGTTGTATCTATCTTAAATCATTCAGAGTAAGATAGTTTACTTTTAGTCAATTAATATCACAGAAGAAGATGTTAATTATATTATTACTAGAGAATCCAATCTACTTACTTCTTTCCACGACACCCACCAACCACATCTTATTATCTAACCTATCGTATTATTACGGTTCTTTTATAATAAGTTACAACTTACAAATATTTCCGTACCTAATTAAATGTGAAAAGTCGACTGTTGAACTTGAAATTGTCTTGTGTCATGTCAGACTATATACGTAAGTAGAAGACTGTGTTCTTTCTATAGTTTGTTCCTATTGCAGACGTTATAAACTATACTATTTCTCTATTACGTATCCTAATCCTAAATACCACTTACTTCTATTTGATAGCGACCCCACCCACTGTACTTTACCTACACTAATAATACTATAAAACCGACCTAAATCAAATGGGCTGTCTTATTCAATAGTCTATAATATTCATGCTTTCCAAATCATTTTAGATTTTACCTTTAACACCTATAAATTCATGGCTGATAAGATTCCAAAAAACCTAACATCAGACTAAGCTGAATTAAGTTTTCAAAACTAGTATTCAGGCCAGGCAGTTTTACAACTTTTTTTTCAAACAAAAAATTAGTCAGTATGCAGTTTCGTCCTATTTGTAAAAAAATGCTTGGAATTTAAAGCTTTCGTAATAAATCTAAAGAGAAAAAAGGGACTGACTTAGAACCAGACGGAGGAGATAAATAGTTATGCTTAATATGTATAGTCATTATTATTAATTATTACTATTCGAATGATAACCTGTAGAATCGACCTTGCAATTTTTCTTAAGTTTTTTTTTTGAAATTCAGGTGATTCCTCAGTAATAAGTAACGTAACTATTAGAATTTGAAATTGAATTTGAAATGATGAGTACCTAAAACCAACCGTGTGGAGACTAAATACACTGTGTATCATTAAACTAACTAACTATAAATACTACAAAGCACTACAGACATAAGAATGACGTATTTACATATTATAAAGCACTATTTAGTCATGAATTTTAAAACAATGTATGTCTAGACTATAAGGGCATGTGTACTATATAACTTGTAAAAAATAATGTTTGTACAGTAAATTTAGAAGCGAATTTTTTAGGAGCTTTCAAGTGTTTATATTATTACGTAGTGCCATTTTTTTGCAAGCAAATGTTAATTTAACTTTTAATATTCTTTGAGCATTTATTAAAGAAACTAGTGTTTTTTTAGAAGTGATCTATATAATTCATCTTGTATTTCTGTTAGAAATTTTTCCAAATTGTATAGAAGTCTAGAGTTATAGTACTAGAATCAATTCATTATTTTTTATGTTGGGTGCATGTATTTTTAAAAGTTTAAAGAATTTTAGTCACGTAATCATCTTCCATTTCATTACCGCTGTAGTACATGAATGAGAAATAATCTCGAAAAAACCCGAAATCTAGATGCATAGTGTTAAATTATAATGTTATAAATGATAAGATTTAGCTTAAGTAATCTTATTTTATTTGTAATTAAAGTAGCTCAAACAATTCATTCATAATATTTGGTGCAAATATTGTTTGTATCTTCCATAATGTAAATCGGGCAACAATTTCTCTGCAAATAAATAACAACGGATAAGCTTTATATAATTTCCTGCTGCATTATAACTCATAAGACAAATTTTTTGTGCAACAGATACTTATTCTGCAGTTTGCCAATCAATATTTTTCGTACTAATTAAAAAAATGTTCTGATAGTAAGATAATTAGTTTTGAATATTTGCAAAGTTTATCCTGAAGTCAGAAAGCTCACATGGGAATTATAATTTAACTATACTAGTTTCATTAATTTTTTTAAATTGCGATTTTTTTCAATGTCCATATTGAAATAATTTAATGTGCAACTATATATTTGCCAGATATTTGATATCGCCTAAAATCAACTTCATTTTTTCGCAGCTCGTAGTAAAAGCTTCAGCTAAATTATTATTTTGATACCCTTTTAAAAACAAAGACTTTCTTGCCAAATTAAAGTAAGCACTGAAGAGTAACCTATGACTAATTTTGATTTTATTATATGACTGACATCTTAATGAGAATATGTAGCGTGTAAATTGCTGACAACCATCTTTCATCAAAGGAATATAATATGATCTTTGTTTTATTCTCACATTGTGTGCACCACTAATTAATCTCACTGTAATTTTTCTGACTTTAAGATACATTAACTTCAGTCAAGTCAGTTATCTAAAAATTATAAATGCACTCAAGTGTGCAAAGGCGCAAAAAGCTGTAAGATTTTTATTTAATGATGCTTGTAAGTACTAAACCAAGCTTCAGCATTACAAAAACAGGTTACGTTTGCAACAATAAAAGCAATACCTAATATAAACAAACATTACAACTAAAAATGCAAGAAATTTCAGAATATAAACTTTTGCCAATTAAATCGCGTTCTGGGGCGTTTTCCGTGTTTTGATAATGACTTTATCGATACGGAATCGAGTATATCCGCCAGCAAAGTACCTAAAATGATGTAACATTTATTTACTAGGTTTGTATATTCAAGGATACTCTGATAAACCGATAACAACATAACCGCTTCTTTACAATTTGAATTTATCCGGATTTTCTAAACTGTTTAAAATTTTGAATAAATATTTTGTACAATTCGCATCTATAAAATTTCTGCACAATCATGCATGTCACTTCAATAATAACAGTAGGATTTAGGTCAGTTGGTCAATGTGTATAGAAATTATTTTAGAGATGCATTGTTTTTAAATATTAAGTTACTAAACGACCTTCATATTCAAGCGTGGACTTAAAAAACAACTATCATTTCAATTATGTAAAGAAGTCAAAGGTACTTAGCAGTCATCCTTTCGTGCAATCTAAGAAATGAAATATAGCTGTAATAGGTAAGTCAATGATATGCTTCATTACGTGTGAACTTAATCCATTCAAAATGCAAATTCACTCACTAAAGCTAATTGAAAGTTATTTGTTTATGTTCAGAGTTGACCGAAGGTGTTGGTGTGCATCTTAAACTTTTAAACTCTTCATGTAATCTCCATTTTTCCAAGGATCAAATAGTACATTTAAAAGCAACTCATAAAACACATTTTTTAAGTTGAAGAGTTGAACGTTGCATTTGTCACGCGTTGAAATTAAAGTTCTAATAAATGCTCATCCTTCGTGAAGATTTTCATCATTGATGAAACTTTTAACTTTTTGTCTACAAATTTTAAATAAATATGAAAATTTTCCCTATGTATAGACTCTATAATTTCAAACCTATATAGTATATAGGTTTGAAATTCAAGAAATTTTGCTGTCGTGTCTTACCGTCACCCAACCGGCTGTTGCGAAGGCTCCATGAACTTACACACGGCATACAAAATGTATCCAGTTCAGGTTAGGTGGTCAGAGTCAGAAAATCTATAATTATCGACAAAGTCTTGACAATTGCTGCATAAAAATTTTCAATCCAATAAATATTCTTTTGAATTCAAACATTTATTTCTTCAACAATTAGTATTGTCATTCATAAAATCAATGAAAGTGCAATAAAAAAACGAATAATTATTATTCTTTAACAAAATGAGCCAATAAATCAAGATAACTTCCCAAGAAATCAATACCACTTTTGGTTGTTGACACTTAGTCGAAATCAATTCTTTACACATGTCACTATCTTGTCCTGACGCTAATATGAAATATAGCTTTAAAAAGCTCCAAATAAATTAAAGTTACAAATGAAATGATAAATAATCAAGGAAGAATCTTACTCAAGATTTGAATCTCATAATTTATCCTGAGTGATATGATAATAACAGTACATTACAGCCATTCCATTTCGTAATAATAATAACGACCGACTACATCCTGAATTTCAATTTATAGCATAATGAACATGAATTATACGATTTTGTTCTCCCTTTACGCTCACTGTGACAAGTCACTCTTCACAATGCAATGGTCACTTCTGTATAAAAAGCCTCTCTGCACCAACCAAAGTAATAATATTCTAATAGCATTTTAGTATAGAATTACATTTTTTGCATCTTATAAATTTACAAGTAACAACACTTTCTTCTCATAGTGGAAGTTTAGTGTACAATACGATTCCCAAAGGTGTATAGGATGAGAGAAGAAGTAAGGATGGAAGTAATGATTTTTATGTTGTATTTTAGCAATATAGGATAGTAATGTAATGTAGAATTTATGTAACACTACTATATAGATTGAAGATTGACCGAATTTTGAAGTCATTTTAGTGAGTACACAAACTCATTTCCTGTTTTCATCCATATCACAACAAAACGCAGGCAATGAGTGCACTTCGTGAAAGAATCCTTTTACCATTTAAATTATAATGCTTGAAAATGAATGCAAACTTGTAGTTGTCATCTCTAAAGCATAGTTTGATTTGCTTTTGATTATATTGTGGTCTGAAAGGTTGTGGCGAAGGCACGCTTTTAATATTCTAATTATGCGTGATCTTTTTTTTTCGTGGGATGTGATATAGTTTTTGTTGTTTTTTTCGTGATGTCAAATGTTTTTATTATTTCTTCGATCTGGAAAAAGATCAAGTAGACCTTTTTTTAATTAGAGAATGAATATGATTTTGTTTGAAATTAATTCATGCCATTATAATGTATATTTAATATTGCAGCGAATGATAAGTGCCGATTATGTATATTAAAGGTAGTTAATAAATAAAAATTATATCGAATTTTATGATGTAGCAAAATGTGAATAATTATGCTGCCAATATAAATGTAGGTAATATTAAAAATGTAACATTACTTGAAGTTTCTTCAAAAAATTGTTTGATATGTTTAAAATGTTAAGTTTTATTAGACATCTTTAAATTAAAAAACTGATAACAACGTTTTGAAATATTACTCTCACTATGTGAACGCTCATGGTGTATGTTAGTCTGTCTGGTCGATAACTTTCGAACGGTTTCACACATCGACTTCAAACTTGGTACACTTGCTCTAGACCCCCATAGCTTAGATGATTTCGCAGATGGGCCCTGTAGGACCACCCCCAAGGTCACAATAAAAAGGTCAAATTTTTGACCCAATGTTAAAGATAGGGAAAATTTTTTTTTCGATATTGCTTCTTCTCCACTACTGCATGCTTTTTGTCATGTACAGGCAGGACAGGGACCAAAAAAACCCTAACGGACCCCAAATAACCTAACCACACCCCAACGGAGCAAAATAAGATTATGGATTTAAATAATACACTGATCTAGGGCAATAGGGTTAAACATAAAACTATGACCCCCACGACCTTGGCCACACTCCCAACGGGGCAAAATGAGATTAAAATAGGTCAAAATGGCTTCAAACAGGGCTAAATGGTTTCAAATAGCCCCGATTAGTTTTAAATAGTTTCAAATAGCTCCAAATGGTTTCAAATAGCCCCGAATAGTTTCAAATAGCCCCGAATATTTTCAAATAGCTCCAAATGGTTTCAAATAGCCCCGAATAGTTTCAAATAGCTCTGAATAGTTTCAAATAGCTCCAAATGGTTTCAAATAGCCCCGAATAGTTTTAAATAGCCCCCAAATAGTTTCAAATAGCTCTGAATAGTTTCAAATAGCTCCAAATGGTTTCAAATAGCCCCAAATATTTTCAAAAGGCTCCAAATAGCCCCAAATAGTTTCAAATGGTTTCAAAAGTGTTATTGATAATAGAAATCTGACGATACTTTCTTAGACCGTTGTGAATGGTTTATTCTCTCTCATTATTGCCATTTCGAGTATTTAAATTATTTGGAAGCCATTTCACAAATAGTCATGGTGTATTTATTACGTACATATTGCACAGATACAAAGTCGTCTGTATGCTGTAATGTATTTTTGAAAAATTAATTGATTGCAGAATATTAAAATATTCTCATATGCATACAGTTCTTCTGACGTTTGAATATTTTATAGATTAAAATAGAAATAACCACAGATGAGGTTTTATTTTGCTTTTGGTTTCAAATTAAAATCGTCTTTAGCAATTTTTCACTCAAAATTTTCACTATTATGGCTCGCTTGCAAAATTAATATATGCATGCTTGGCAATATTTATGTAAGTAGTAATTACGTAGTAGTAAAAAATATTTCCAGGCCAAAAAAAACTAAACATATTGATATAAAGTATTTTTAATAATAGCTTAAGTTATGATCAAGAATCAAGTTATTCTAACAATACCATTTTATTTTTTATCGCTTTCTATTTATCTGCAAAGAAATAATCATTCATCCCGCGGTCACTACAATTATACAATTTTTTACACTAATTAAGGTTAAAAACATTACAATGAAACATTAATTACTGTACAATTACTTTTAAAAATCTAATGCGACCACGTGGCGCCTATTCTTTCAACAACAATAACACATTTAACATAACAGGTCTAAAAATGGAGCTGTGAAATAGAAATCTAAATTCTAAACTCGTCCTTTCAAATTATGCCCAGGTCAGATTTTACATATAGTTGTTCATTCCGATCAAATTTCACTACTTCACACTCAAACACCTTCGTATCTATCTTGGCTCATCTCAACAATCACTTTTTTCTTATAAGATTTTGCTAAAGATGTGATACGAATGACGAATTGTGATGAAACAATTTAATAGGCCCTTTATTTATAATGAATTATTATACTATTTATTCTGAAATGAAAATGAAATTGAAGGTGGACACCAGAAATGTCAAGTCATGAAGTGAAGTTCTTGTATGAATTTATAAACGCTGCATTGTATACTTTGTATCATTGGCCCACATTTTTTGCTTGACATGATTACAATTACCCACAACAATCAGTACTGGTAAAATACGCACTGACTGACATGACACGTTTTGACTACTGTTTACTGCATAATATTTGTGTATACTCAAGTCTTGCATTCAAATTGTCATTTTATATTTTTATTAATATATACAAGTTTAGTCCCATTAATAGCCAATTGCAATGCGTGAAATATTTTACACAAATTGTTGATTAGGGATAAAAAAAGAGGTTGGATAACAGGAATATTTTGATTTCTGTCTTTTGATGGATGGGCTTGTTTACAGGAAAATCATCCAAGTTATTAAAGAGTAAAAGGAGTCCCAACCCAATTTTAGTAAATTTTGATAACAATATTCAAAACTTATTTATTAATGAGGACTCACTCTACTTCCCATGACTTTGAATGAGTTAACTAGTGGTCATTATAGGTCAAGTAAGTAGGTTGTAGGCATGCCATAAGCTAGAAGGCAACTCTGGCCAAGACAAAAACAAAACAAATGGAGTTACATCACAATCTCTCAATTTTCTTATCAATCGTTGCTCACATTAATTACTTCCAGCTTCCACATAATTATTATGGTTACATTTACACTGTACTAAAACGGCTTTGTTACTACTGCCTCCTGCATTACAATAATTTAATGCTCAATCATCAACATCTTATTAGTTCAGCCTAAAACAATGTAGAATAGGACAAATTACATGGACTTTGCATTACAAAAGGAATCATATTGGCAGAATGGTAAAAATGAATTAAATAACGTATGGTAACTCAAAAGCTGAAGTAATCCTTTCACAATCAGTTTTGAGAATTGCTCAAAATGCGGAAAACTTCTGTATTATATGCGTTTTATTATTATTGCCATTATACTCAGGTAAATATGCTTAAAGTACAAAAAAGCGTTGATGATTTCGCTATAAGAGGTAAAAAACGCAGACTTTGGTAAATCTGAGCTGAACATTCTTTTAAAAGAATGAGTTTGGCAAGCTGAATCTTTATTGATGGCGTGTGTAGTGTGTGTCAGTTCATGCATTGATGATCTTTCTTAAATGTTATAAAGATTGACTGGCTTGGCTTGTGGAAGTCGTAAATGAGTTTATAATTATATTGCAGAGGTGTTTTACTAATCTGGACTTTCGTGTTGTCGTGTGTTTTATACAATGTGGAGTGTGTAGTACGAAAGGGTACTAGAACAATTGGAAGCTTAAAGCTGACCTTGCTTAATCGTTTTCATTTTCATGCAAAGTTGGCTTAAAAATGAACAACACATGTAACTTGCCACATGTAATGTTTAATCCATTGTAACCATACATATGTTCTTACCTTTACCCTCAGGAGTCATCATTTAACTTATACTTAGGTATTTTATTTTGATAATTATTGCTTTATAAGATCATATTTTTATTTCTTCCTTCTCTTATCTTCTATGAGCCTAATTAGGTTGGAACTTCTCGACTAGATACTATTGCATTGTTCAACTCAAAATAAAATGTTTTTATTATTCCAGCATTCCAGTTAGTGTTCTTAAGATACGGAGCTCTTTTGGGGATAAAAGATGAAGCGTAAAGTTAAATTGTACGAAAACTGTTTTTACATTTTATAAAAAATGAGGATAGCTTATGAACAACGCTTACGTTAAGGCTTTAAGTAAGATGTTAACGAATTTTTTTCCAGAAAGCATCTATAATTTTTAAGATTTTGTTGGAAACTTAATTTTTAAGTCTGCGGAGCAATTCAGTTTTTTAGCTTCTAAGCTTGGGGTACGTTTGTCTATGTACACATGACATTAATTTTATACGTTAAAATATAAATCACGGCAGAATAACTTGAATATTTACTTTCATGCATTTTTAATGTCTAATTAAATTACATGCTTAATTCAATTAGGATAAATTCTAATCAGTTCGTAAAAATAGAATCAACAGTAACGTCTATTTCAAAGAACGAATGATTCTGAAAGAATTAAACAAGAAACACAGGTGACAAAATTTAGTGCATAAATATAATAACATTTTGCGAAGCATTTTTTTAAACAATTCATTCGATGAACCACTCAAGAACTGAGGCAAACCAAAGGTTATCTCTTTAACTCTTGGCTCTGTAGACACTTTTAACTCTAATACTTTATTACAAGGAATGTAGCACAATATCAATTATCTGCAGTGGTATATTTCCACTGAAAATAGGAAGCGTTTAAATTACCTCATAGTTTAGTTCTCTATAGTCTCGTCATAATGATACGGTCACATTCTAAAACATTATTTTTATTGTGTATTATTTTTATTATTACATAGATGAATGAATAACTATTGACTGTAACTCTTTTACATTGCAACCAATTTAGCTTCTCCGAAAGACGACAGGAAGGAAAGTAAAAGTCTCGTTTGAACAAAAAAATCTCTCTTCTTCAATAAAGAATTATATAAGAGTCAACATCTAGAAGTATACCAAAGGCACACTTATACATACTATACACCCTTGTTTTTTGCAATTTGCAGTACCGGTCCCATAGTAAACATCACAGCATAAAAGTACAATATGTAAACTTTACTTGCTTGCTTGCGTTAACTGATCATGATTGCCAAAAAAGCATAACAATGCTTTACAACCTTATGAGATTTGCTTACTTCTAACAACTATTGCAATATGATAATTTCATGCAATTTGCAAATAGTCTTAAGATGTTTTTGTCTTTAAATTGTAGCAAAGGCTTATGAGTTGTTCTTATCTCTTTTAGAACTTAAATTGTTACACGAAATTTATTAGAATGGCCAAAGTATACAGTTGAAAATTTAAGGGCTGTCAGGATTAATTTATAAAACGTTGGAATATGTCGAATAAAGTTATATTTGGGAAAAAATAACCGGAGATTTCGCGATTCTGAATTTAATTATTCAAGACTAGTTTGCTGCCTTTCACCCGATTCGGTTTACATTTAATTAATATTTACTAATAAATAAATGTCAAGTTTTTCTATAAAGTTATAACGTAATAATAATTCTGGAAATAAAATAATTGGATATATTTCCCATTTCGGGTTAGTTTTCCGTAAAAAAATTATTGACACATAAAAAAGGTAAGATTTTTTACGTGAATGTAAAAAGTGATCTACTTAATAGTATTTCATATAAGACATTTATTGCTCGAAGCTTTTTGTATACCATAGCCACAGCAATAATATTTTTTGCATCAGTTAATGAATGCAAGCAATGTTTAAAATGCAATCTGCCTACTACTGTGTACAAAATGCACCCTTTACTTTTTTACGAGATTCTGTTACATTCATCATACTGCTTACAAGAAAATAAAATAAGGTAACATATTATACTTATATCATCCATCCCTTCCTTTTTACTTTTTTACACTTTATGCCAGCGAAGATCGTCCTATCTGAGATATATTCTTACAATTTTTTGAGAAGGGTGGCTTGGCTTTGCTTTGGCTTGTTCATTGTTACCTTAGAAGGGTGTCGTTATCCACTATTGTAGCGTAGTGATAAAATTGTGAAAAAGCACTTGACTCACCGAGTATACATTACTTATTATACAAGACAAAGCTATTTAGTTAACCAGCATCAGCAAGTAAAAAATTCATAAACAATCATGCTGTTGCTTCTCAGTCCTTAAGGCATAATAATAATCGCCACATCTCATAAGCAAAATTAGTCTTGTAAAAGAGATAGCTTGAAGAGTTTAATTGTGTATTTGCTTGCATTTAGTTAGACAACCCTCATTTGCTTATCTGCTGTAAAGCTAACAAACAATGCAATATTTAGCATTTTACAGCTAAAGTAAATTGTGTGTGAATTTTTTTTATTCTATGTAGTATCACAACTCTTCAGGCTGGAGGCTCATTTACTCATTTAGTGCAAAGAATCAATGAGCCTAAGATGTTGTTATAAGAGAATAGGACAAGTGAGAAAAGTTGATCATTCTACTTTATTGTTGGCAATCAAGAAATAAATAAAAATTCATAGGAATACAATTACTTATACAGAAAAAATTGACATTTTATTCTTATCATAATTATATCCGTCTGGTAAGGAATTGCTAGTTTGGTTATTGAGAATTCTTATCAGTTTATGTATGATGTGTGTGAAGTGTGTGGCTTGTGTGTGTGTGATTTTTAATCTCGATAATTAAATATTGATATTTATTAAACAGTGTCATTTTAAAATTTCTGAATTGCTGTTATGAATTTAGAAGTTTTTAAAAAACACTTCTAAAGTTGTTTAAAATTTAAAAAGCGAGAGTCACATAACCCCGAGAATGAATTAAGAAGAAGATGAGTTCTCAAGGAAAGCTTAGTCTCATATGAAACTGAAAGTGTAAGTGATTTGATAACAAGCTGATGATAAAACTAGAATGATGGATGGTAACCCTAATGAAACAGTGACAGGATGGACTGCCGTCAATGCCACCACCACCCATGCATGCATTGAAAAGATTGGACTGTGATTAACTTTAAAACTGTGAGGATTCATTGTTAACAATGAAGCTAATAGTAAGCTTAAGTGAATAACTTAGTTAACACTTGAAACGCTGAAATTGTAATGGAACTACCTTAAGAACCTTTTATATAGTCATTTTTATAAGGGATTGACTATTGCATAAAAACAGAGTGCCAATTTAGCTAGTTGTTGGGGTTTTTAAAGAATATACATCAGTTTTCATACTTTTCATGAGTACATGATTAACTAAAACCAAAAGAATTGTATGTTAAAAATGTAAGTGAACCACTGGAGTTTGGCTTGACGAGAGTAAAAATTTGTTAAACATTTGCCAAGAAATTAATTTGGGACAATAAATGTTAAACATGTTTATGCTAGATTGATAACGAATAATAATTTAATTTTGTGAGTGTTAAATTAATTTAATTAGATGAGGAGTGAAGTTTGTAAATATTTAAATTATCTACAAAAATGAAGTCTTCAAATTTATTTTGTTGGGGATGGTGCAATTTTTTGGTTGCCAGTTTATTTTTATTATGGATTCCTTTTGAAGTCAAAGGTAAGATTATAATTTAAGTATTTTAGGTAAAGAAGTAATCTTTAATTAATTTACTATTCTCTTAACATTTAAAACATAGGAAATGTTTTAACCTACTATTTTGAAATGAGATTATGCTGCATTATGTAATTGTCTTTTATAAACGGGGCATAATGAAGTTTCAGAAACTTTCAGAAACAATTTAACAAGATTACCTTAGAATATCTTAAATAGGGTAACTTTGTAGATCTTTAAGGTGGATTACATCTCATCTGCTGTAGTTAATTAAAATGCTCACTTGAGTCAAATAAATCAAACTGGACTTTAAATCATTAAAATTTTTCTATCCAACTCTCAGCTTGGATTTTATTCAATCCAATTCAGTACAAAAAGTTGTATTTATCTCCTTAACCTTTTAATGACTAAATCTGAATGTTTTTTAGTATGTAAATGAATATAAAGCACTAATAATAAATTTTTCGCCTCAGGTTTCTTCCACATAGGAGTAGAAACGCTTCAAAAACCAGAAGTAGGAGAGCCAGTAAATGTGCAAATCGTTGTATCGCCTCCGTTCTCACCAGGACAAAATGAGTCAAATCTATCTAGTCAAGAACTTCCACCAGAAGTTTTACAAATCTCTTCACAAAATGATTCCACAAAAGACAATGGTTTAACACGTCGTCGAGCAATCTTCAAGCTTCCTAGTGCTTCAGAAGAACCAAAAAACTCTCCGACCACTTTCAACATCCAAATCCCTGGCAAACTTCCTTTCAACCCTTTGGAAATTTTTAATATCAAAACATTCCGAAGTTTTGTCCAAAGTGTGACTGAGAACTTTATGGGAAATGGAAATAGAAAGAATGGTCAAACGTACAAAACCGGGTTTGGAGATTCAGTCACAATAATATCTGAAGATCCGAGCAAACCCGTTTCCGCTATTTATCAGCACAATGCTAAAGATAAGTATGACCAAGGGGAAGACAATAATTCAATGCCGAAGCCCCAGAAATTACAAAGTTTACCTGTAACCGAGGGGCCAAGTCCAGATAAGGAAGTTCAAATGACAGAAGAGTCTATGATTGATAGACAAGTTGCAACTTTAAATGAAGTGTTAACTAATGAAATGAATCATGATAAGACTAAAACGACATCACCTTCTCCGTTAAGAGTTTCATTCCTACCTGACTTAAGTGCTTTGGGACAATTGTTCAATTGGGGGGAACAAAGTGCGAGGAGTTTAGCTGTTTGTAATGCATGTCGTGTTGCTTTTGGATTGTTTGTCAGTCAGGTTAGTAAAATACTTATATTTTTATATTTGTCAGCTAATTCTGGAGTTTTTTTTCTCTTAAAAAGTTGACCCATTTCGCTTTAATTTAAAAACTGCATTAATTTGCAGTTATAATATATTATATTATATTTGTGTAGGTCAGTACAATTTGAGAAAAATAGAACGAGTCAAACTTCACAAGTTTTTTAATTTTATTCACATCTTTATTTCACAAATTTTTATTGTGTTTGACCCTAAATAATTTTCATTAGTGGCAATTACAATGAATGAGCATGCAACTCTGGTTGTTTTACAAGATGCTCTTTGTTAGAATTACATAACGTAATACTAATGACGCTATAAGAGCCACTGCTAAATTAGAAACTAGAATTTAACGCTACTTATGTCATTTAAAAAATAAAAATATATACTATATGCTGTAATCACACTTGTCATACATGTATACTATGTTGACTGTGTCGAATTTTGGCTTTCCTACCTAACAAGTTAAGATGATTACAGATTGTTTTGTGTGAAGTGAAACAAAGTCTTAACTGTCATGAATCATCATGTAGGTACATGTCATGCAATTTCAAATTATTTCAATGCAATTTAATTTACAAAGATTTGTGTCATGTATTGGCACCAGTTGAAAGCTTGAAATTGAGTAATTATGATGAATTAAGCTTGTTACAACACAATTCATAAATAATCTCCACGTGCTTATGTTGAAACAACATCGTAATAAATCGTAAAGAACTTTGTTTTGCATTCGATTATATTTAGCTTTTTTAATTAGATGCAGTTAGAAAGGCAGTCTTTAATCTTAATTAATTTATGTGATGTAATTACTCATTATATATTTTTAGGCAAGACAAGGAGCAAATTTGACAAATTTGATGGACTTGGCTACATTCGGATGTACATTTTTTCGAATAACGTCATCCGAGATGTGTACAGGACTTGTGTCTAGTTTTGGTCCTATTCTTCACTACATGGTTATGCATAAGGCTGCTTTGAATGGGGATACTTTTTGTGGAATCTCCCTTCAATCCTCGGGATGTACCACTTCCGATCCTGATACGGATTGGAGAATTGATCTAAATCAGTATAACGTTGTTCCTTCTATTCCTAATGTGGGAGGCTTTGGACATTCTGATCAGAGACGACGATCTATTAACAATGTTCGTCCAAGGGTGCCGGTATGTACATTTGTAAATTTTTTATGTATTGTAGCATATCATTTGAAATTCTCTTACACAAACTCTTCCACAACTTAAACTGTACCTATCAATAATGTAAAAGATGTACTGAGCTGTTTTACAAATTGTGTAGCCAAACTTAAGCATAACGCTATCCTAAAATATATTTCAGCCAAGTGTCCAAACCCTGAAGATTCTTCAGTTGACAGATATCCACGTAGATCCACATTACCGAATTGGTGCGATGACAGAATGTGAGAATGAACTTTGTTGCCACTCTAAAAATGGCAAGGGCCCCCCTGGGAAGCGTGCCGGATATTATGGAGACTATGGAAAATGTGACCTTCCTTTCCACTCTTATATCAATGCGTTAGAGCATATTTCCTCTACTCATCCTGTAAGTCTTAAGATAAATGGCAATAAGTCAATTGTCTTTAAATTTTCCATAACTAATTTGAATTTTCTTTGTCTTCTAGGATATTAAAATAATTTACCTGACTGGAGACTTTGTTCCCCACAACATTTGGACAACGAGTCCTGCAGGAAATATGGAAATAGTTGTAAATGCTTCGCGTTATATTCAGGACTACTTTCCTCGAGCTACTATTATTCCTGTCATTGGAAATCATGAAACGCATCCTGTTAACATGTAAGAGTGTGGAATACTTTTAATAATAGTATTTAAAGGAATAAGCCTAAAATAAGAAAGGAATATTAATTATTTTATAATTGATCTTATAATAGGTTTAGTCCCTTTGGAGTACCATCAGAATTCTCAACAGATTGGCTATACACTGCTGCAGCAAAAGCTTGGACACAATGGCTTCCAAAAGAGTCAATCCATAATTTCCTTCATGCTGGATTCTATGATGTTGAAATTGATCCTTACTTTCGAGTTATTGTGCTTAATACCAATTTATGCTATGGATATAATTTGTAAGTAACGTACATATAATTTTAAATTATCTTTGCTTTCATTCGAAAAAAGTTTTTAAAATAACGTTTAAATATTCATAGTTGGCAAGCTTTCGAGCATAGAGATCCTGCAGGTCAGCTAAGATGGCTTGCAAGAGAACTTCAGAGATCTGAAGACTTAGGACAATTTGTTCACATTCTGGGCCACATGGCCCCAACAGAATCTGACTGCTGGATAGTGTGGGCTCAAAACTTTTATGAGATCATCAATAGGTTTGCTAAATATTCTTTACTATATTTCATACTAATTGATAATGGTATTGCATGATTAATATCTTTATAATTTTTATGACAATTCAGATACAAATCTATTGTAAAGGCACAGTTCTACGGGCACACTCATTTTGATGAGTTTAAGCTCTACTACAATATTTACAACCGAAGTGAAGCTATTTCACCAGCATGGGTGGGAGCTTCTTTAACTCCTTTCACAGATCTTAACCCAGGGTATAAAATATTTTCTGTGGATGGGGCTCGAGGATCTGAGTCGACTTGGGATGTCTTAGAACATGAAACATGGATTTATAATTTGACTGAAGCCAATATCAATCCAGTAATCCCTCCAAGATGGTATAGATTATACAAAGCAACTGAAGCTTTTAATATTCCAGACTTAACTCCGCAGTCGTTACATCAGATGGTTCAAAGAATGTCGTACAATGCTACAGCGTTCGATATATACTACAGGTAACTTTAAACTAATTGTAAGATCAAATTTTTAATTGAATTATTTTACGTATAACTAATGCTATTTTAACTATTAAAGATTGTACCACAAAGACACGGACAGCGCTTTGAAACCCGGATGTGACGCAATGTGCCGAAAAAGAGTTTTATGTGGAATTGTAACCCCACACTATGAAGAATATAAAATGTGTCTTCAACTGAAACCGGAAGTAGGTGGAGTCATTCTATCTCCAAGTTTGTTTACTGGTGGAGCTGAAGTTTTAAAAAGAGGTTCATCATCAGAATCAACAATACAACGAATGATTTCTTTTGGTCGAAACCTTCTTAAAGCGTTTGGTTAAATTTTCAACAGTACCAGCTTGGGAAAGAGAAATGCAAAAATTGCATTTATTTAATTACTCATTAACATGGAAGAAAATTCAGCCAGAGAAAGTACCAGATTCTACAAAGGAATCGCTTGTGATACTGATTTACATTGCAAATAATAATTTGCAGAACTAATTTATCTTTTGTATTGCTTCGAAATGGTTTTGTGTAGATTTACAAGTATGGTTGTAGAGTGGAGTGTGAATGTGGTCTGAAAAACTTTCAAAGTGGATTGCAGGGATGGTAATTTTCAAAAGCGTTTAATCCAAAGACTTTTTGTAAACCCAGTCCTTTTTATAATTTATGATATGTTTGTGTGTAAGGGAGTGAAAAGTGAAGAATGTTAATTAAGGTAGTTGACTATTGAATCCCATCTTAACTATTTGTGATAACTGATTTAACCAAGTTTACCGTGTCGAAGCATTTAATAGATGCAACGAATTGCTTGGACACCTAGCCTTCATCGTTTATTTTTCACATCGCTATCTGAACTGACCATGAGTCTTTCCACTTTGGGTGGTTTTTAGACTGCATATCAACTGTTTGTAAATAAGTATCTAGGTTCAAATTGTTAAGTTTCTATTTTGCATACCAAATGTACAAGGAAATAAATTTAGAATTTAAAATCCAGAAGTATTTCATTTGTTCGTAAGTTGTAGTTTACTAATTTAAATGTTGGGCAAAATTCAACGCTTGTTATTTCAATAATATATCATTGAGCGTATTGAATGCGTTTTATATATGAAGCGATTTTTATTAATTTAGACGTCTAAGGAGAATATTTGCTTTCATCTCAGTCAATGTAGTTGTGTTTAAATTAAATAATAATAGTTTTTGTCAATTTCCAGTTTTGCTAGTCGTGAGAAGAGGAGAATGTATTATTAGACAAAAATCGGATATCGGACAGCGATGAAGTACGTGTTGATCTTGGTCCTGAAAGGGTTATCCTATCATGTCCAGGTGAATACACTCTGGTCGCTTTGATACATCGGGAATGTTGGGAGCAGTCGTTCAAGTCAAAAGTTTTCCCCCTGCGTCTGACCTCAATCATTTGTCGTTTTGTCTCCTAACAAAATTAGTACATAAAAATCAATTTAAAAAAGTTAAACTGTATACCAGATAATTTACAAAAGAAAAAAATGTAAATTAATTTACGTCAAGTAATGCATCCGTCGAACCAGTAGGACCCATCGGGCGTAAATGTAGTACCTCTATAACGGGTTCCGAACTACAACTCACAGCCCCTGTAAAATTTATCGTTTATCTTTTTAAAATGTTGCATATTTTTTAACTAGAAAGCTTAATTCAAATTTGCAGAAATTTTATCAAACCTCTAGAATTAATACGTCCAGATCCTAAATGACTAGAATGATCTTGAATAGCTCCACAGCGAAGCGCTGCTTGTTTCAGCGTATTACGTCCAACATCCGCCCAAATTTTTCTCGGAGATCCAACCTTATTCACTCTCCTATCAATAGGCAACCCTTGCAACTGACTTCCGAACGCATTGTGTCTCCCACAATAAGGTGTCAACTGAGGAGCATGTTGCAAATTGCAATTGTTAGGTGCTTCGACATACTGCGCATCTTGCCACAACAGACGATGGGGATGACATTGGGGTTTCTGTTGGTAATAATGTATCACCTTACATTCGGAAGGACCACCTGCACCTTGATAAATCGGCTGAATTTGAGGATTGCTTCCACCAGTAAATGATGGACCCGTTATAGCATTTTGACTTACAATATTGTGTACATTACTATTGCTCATGTTCTGAAGACATAATCCAAGGTTATTGTTATGAGGCTGTGAGAAATTATTTGGTGCAGTTGGCCAAAGCACTCCATGAGCATAATCGCCATAATTGACCCCCATGATATTACCAAAAATCATATCGTGTTTACTATCCAGCCCTGGGTTATACTGCATAATTGCTTCTACTTCCAGAGGGTTATCTACTCTTCCTGGTATCACTTGGATTCCATCCCCACGTCTGGAAAGAAATTTACTTGATGGTAGTGGTGGCCATCCTGAGTCTTGTTGCAAATATGATGAGGGTGGAATGAAGAGGTCATTAGGTCTTTTGTTGTAACGATTCGGGGGTTGAATGTGAGACTTTGGGAGCCATAATGACCCATGAAGACATTCGTTATTACTGCTACAATCCCCTTCTTCAGTACCGTAATATGGGTATTGTTTCTTCTTCTTTTTCGTGCATCCGTTTTGATATGTGTAAGTTGGACTTTCATTGTCTGAAATATGATTTTGTTTAAATGTGTCTGTGTCGTGATGAGTTGAGTTGTGATCTATAATGTTTGGCTTGTATTTTTGGTCATTTTTGATAGCCTCTTTGATGTCAATCGTGTTAAAGTAAATGCCTTGAGGGTTACCATTTTGAATTTCGATTTGCAGTTGAATGTATTTTTCTCTTACTGCGTCCATTTCTTCAATCGTCTCTCGAAGGATTGAGCCATTCGGATCCAAATTTTTACTGGGGTTAAAAATAATATGATTTTTAAATACTACTTTAAAATTAAAGTTAAATTGGTTGAAATTAAACGGGAATTAAAAATATTAATAACTCGGGTTTTCTCGAATTTCGCAACCAAGGAGGTTCCTTGGAGCTGAATCCTTCTGGCATTGACACTGACACTGACATCGTCCTGAAATTTTTAATAGCAGGACAGGTAGTCCAGGGACTCGATGCTGAGGTAAGGCTACTTTATCATTAGTTTTAAGCATGACTAAGGGAAAGGGAATGCCTTCAACGCTTGAAACATACATTTTTCCACTTGAAGCTTTTGTTCATTTTTGACACGTACTGTAATAAATCGCCGTAGAAACATTGTACTAACTTTTATGATAGTATGGCCTAAAGATTATCTTGAGTATGAAGATGAACTTAGGATATTTTGTCTTCTTCGGTGCTACCTTTATAAATTTTAAAATTATGAATGGGATATCAAATTATTGATGTTGTCATAATAATTAATGAAGGTTTTCTTATTTTCTATGTGAAATGTGTATTTATAGCATTTTTAGCCCGAGTCATGGTTTATGTGCTCGTCATGTCAGGAATCTTGTAGCAAATGTTGATGTAATTGTACCATGATTTTATGATTACTGTTTGTAACTTACGATTCTGTTTTTGCTTTTGTCAAATCTTTAAATTCAAATGTAAAAACCCCAAAAAGAGCTTATGTATTTACTATATAGAATGTTTTTCGAGCAGTAAGTGCTTCATTTAATTTTGATTCTGATATACAAATGTAATTGAAGCTCAAAGTACAAAATGCATTCTTTTTTACCTAAAATTTTTAAAATACATTAAAAATATATATTTTAAATATTAATTACAAAAAACATTTTCAGTAATCTAAAGTAGAAAATAAACCATTACAAATTCCAAACTATTTGAAACGTGTTAGAAATTGTCGATGCAAAATATGAAATACAATAGCATTATACAATGTACAAGTGAGTTATGCAAATGCGTAACTTATTTTGCGAATTTTTGTATACATCTAAACACGCATTTAACAAATACCAAACATCCGGATGTCTATGAAACTTTTCAGATTATATTTTTAGACTACAGTTCTACAGTTTTACAGTTCTACCAAAGTACACTTTACCAAGGACTGCAAGAAAATAAAATTCTCAGGAGACTCAGAATTACAAATGTGACCCTACTTCCCAATTTTGCGGAGTTAATTTCTGACGATTTTAAGACCACACTTCTTAATACTTCATCCCTCGAGATTTTGAGTGTAGACAAAAGGAAAACTTTTTTAATCGATTTCAAAGGCATTTTTGGCCATCTTCCAAACCTCCAGCGGTTAAAAATCTCTTCGAATCTCCTAGCTTTGATGTTTGTCTCAGTTGCAACGCATCCGGAAGCATTGTCTACATTTTTCAATACCCTTTCCAAGCTTGAGATTGTAATTCAAACGAAAACTTATAAAGCTTCTGATTTCAATCACATTGGGTGGGACCCTTCTGACGTCAGATCATTTGCAGTCTGTAAAACACTTAAGCATCATCAACCGAAATGCCAACTGTACATATCTCAATAACAAAAAGAAAATCCACTGGAATACACATACAGAGTGGTCCAGACTTTTAAACATGTTAAACCAATTTCCAGAAGAATTGCTTGGTTCACCAATTCGTTTGACTCATCTCACTTTTGACATTGATAAACTTCCAGTGACTATTTTGGAAGAAGAACCTCTTAACATTCTTTTCCTTCTCCTTGACATGCTTGCGCTTGGCTTGCAGTTTTTATCTTTGAAACTTGAAGGAGAACGTCTCCCAATTGAACTGGCAACTATCCTTGACGAACTGACCACAAATTACCGATGTGTAATACAACTAGATTTGAAATTGAATTATGCAGATGTCACCCACCGAATCACGAATAACTTTATTCTTGGCCGTCCAGCAGTTTCAAAATGTATTAAAAACCTGCATCTGTGTTTCACGGAGGATTATGGTCCAAACTTTGGGAATCAGTATATGAAAGCCTTGAGTGATTTTTTTCCGAAACAAGGTGTAGTTGAACAAATCCCTGGGGCAGGTACTGTAGTGACCTTTGAAAATCTGAGTAGTCTGTGCATTGAAATCGAAAAGATGACTTGTGCCAATATGGTCTGGCTCAATTTTAATAATAATATTGACGCATTCTCTTCCGGATTTCCTAACCTAACTGAGCTAAAGTGCATTGAGGGACCGATGACAAAGAAAAAAGTGAAAGGATCTTCTAAAGGCGTGATTTACAATGGGCATATTAAACAGATAATGAAGTGTTTTAAGAAATTGGAGACTTTAGTCATCTGGTGTGGGATGAGACAGGTGAAAGATAATACCTTCATGTGGAAAGATAATGGGCAAGCCTATAAAAGCACCTGTACCCCGGTGTGTATCGGGGATTTTTTACCAAGTACATTATTTTAGAAATTTGAAAAAAATCTTATAAACTGACTTCAAGTAGTGGTTGACAATTTTTAAACTTTATTGAATTTCAGATCTTCAAAAGGTTTCTTTACGAGGAATTGGAGAGCGCGTTACAGATAAAGCACTTGAGGGCTTTTACAAATTGAAGTATTTAAGAGAATTGGAAATTGTTGGACAGCATAAGGTTTGGTCATTTCAAATTTTCATTGGTATTGGTAAACTGAAATATTGATGGAAATTGAAATAGCTTTTCTTTCATTAATTTAGATTACTCCAAGTGGAAAACAGAACCTTATAAATGCAGTGACATCCTTGCCTTGCAGAAATTCAACATTGATTAATAAAAGTGTCACTTGAGCCCCAATCTAAATTCTTTACATTTCTATAAAGCTATTTTTTCTCCAAAAAGTTTCAAATATTATAGGCACATTGTGAACTCTAAAAAATATATCACCGTATTCCTGCATTCTGAATTCGTAAAACAATGTTCAACGTAAGAATTTAGCACATGTTTGTGCTTTCCAGTAATTGTAATTTTAATAGAATAGTAATCTGATGTAATGCTATAATAACCTCTAAAGAATAAAATGAAATTTTCAGAAACTAAATAATTACTGAAATTTATTTTCATTTAACACCTGAAAAACTTCGTAACGAATGTTTAGAAATTGTCGTCGCAAGTTAGTTTTTTCTGTTTAAAATTTTCAATATTCATGAGACAATATTGATTTACAACATCTGACAACTTTTTTATAGCATACAAATGTCAACGGTTCAGCATTTCATTCATATTTTTGTAACACATTATCATGGTCGCAAAGAATACGACTTAACACTGCATCGTTTATGCATAGGAAATTAAAAGCATTCAGCACAGCACGTTAAAAATTCTCGAAGTTTCTACACAGAAATCTAGCTCTTTAAAAAACCAAATTGGAAAATCTAGATAATTCCCACGGAACTATCCGTGGTAGTTTCAATGTTTCTACGGTAATTCATTCAACCACATGAAAAAAATTATCAAAAGATGAAATATCAAGGGTTCCGAAATGAGAGCTTCAATTCTTGAAGGTATGGCCTTTTCCTTACTCATGCTTAGATAGAACTGAAGATACTGAGTAGCTTCGTCTCAGCATCGGGTCCCTGGGCTAACTGTCCTGCTTCTAAAAATCTCAGGACTATGTCAGTATCAGTGTCAATAGCAGAAGGGATCAGCTTCAAAGAACCTCCTTGGTTGCGTAATTCGAGGAAACCTTAGTTATTATAGATAATAATTTTATTCCCCTTTTATTTCCGATCCAACTACCGTAAAACGCGATTTATAACCTTTTGGGTGGGTAGTTAATTTTTCTATTTAAAGAAATTGTCAATATTCCTGGGTGGGGCTTTATTCTGGAGGTAGGCTATTTCAAAACACGGTAGCCAAAGACTAGGGTTATATTTCAGAATGTTTGGCTGGGAGAAAGGTTTTAAATCGAGTTTTACCGTAATTTAATTTGTATATTAATTAATATCAATCATTTCTAACCCCAGTAAAAACTTGGATCCGGATGGCTCAATCCTTCGAGAAACGATTGAAGAAATGGACGCAGTAAGAGAAAAATACACTCAACTGCAAATCGAAATTCAAAACGGTAACCCCCAAGGGATTTATTTTAACACAATTGACATCAAAGAGGCTATCGAAAAAGATAAACATTCCTTGCCAGAAAATGTTGCAGAACATGAATTAATACATCAAAACCCAGGCACATTTTTGGAAAACTCTAAGACAGTCAATAAAAGCCCAACGTACACTTATCAAAAAGGATGTACAAAGATGAAGAAAAAACAATATTATACACATTGTAAAACGGAGGAAGCGGATTGCAGTAGTAATAACGAGGGTCTTCATGGACCATTGTGGTTTCCAAAGTCTCACATTCCATCCTCGAAGAGTTATAACAAAAGACCAAATGGCCCTTTCATCCCACCCCTACAACCATCAAATTTGCGACAAGACGTTAGTTGGCCATCAATTCCTTGTAAATTTCTTCCCAGACATGGAGATGGAATCCAAGTGATACCTGGAAGAGTAGATAACCCTGTTGAAGCAGAAGCAAGAATGCAGTTTAATGCACGATTGGAAAGTACTAATTGTAAACCGGATATGTTTGGTAATATAATTCCTGGGGTCAACTACGGCGATGGAATGGTCCGTCAACCGCAACCTCCAGCAAATTTTTCACAACCCCTTAACAATAATGGAGGGATTTGTATTCAGCAGAACATTAGCAATAGCAACGTTCACAATATTATTAATCAAACTGTTATAGCGGGTCCTTTCTCTAGCGGAAGTGCTCCTCACATCCAGGCCATTTATCCATGTTGTCACTTACACCAGCAGACTTTACAGGCGATGCATTACCACCCGCAGAAACCCCAACTTAATCCTCACAGCATTTGGCAAGATGCAAAGTATGTCCAAGTACCTAACATTAACTATGTGCAACATGCTCCTCAGTATTCATCGTATAGTGGGGGACAGTTCAGAAGTCAGTTGCAAGGATTGCCTCTAGATCGGAGGGTGAATAAGGTTCGGTCTCCGAAGAAAATGTGGGTAGATGTTGGACGTAATACGCTGAAACAAACTGCGCTTCGCTGTGGAGCTATTCAGGATCATTCTGGTCATCTTATTGGGCCTGGACGAATTAATTATAGAGGTTTGATAAAAAATTAATAGAAATCGAAATTAAGCTTTCCAATATAAACAAATTTAAATCATAGATGATGCATTTTGCAGGAGCTGTTAGTTGTAGTTCGGAGCCCGTTTTAGAAGTATTACATTTACGCACTATGGGTCCTGCAGACTCGCAGAGGAAAAACTTTTAACTTGAACGACTGTTCCCAAGATTCCATATTTTTTCAAAGTCGGCTTAGTGTATTTAACTGGAGAAGACAGGATTACACATTTATGACAAAGCTCAACACGTACTTCATCCCTATCGGATTTATTTCGATGTCTAATAATACATTAACTTGTACTCATAGTCATGACTAGCTAAACCACAACTGGACATTTTTTGTGTTTATTTTAACAAAAACATGCAATTGAGATGAAAGCAAAAATTCTGTAATGTAAATGCTTTGTTTCATGTTTTTAAACGTCTAATTAATAAATCAACCAATTAATAAAATTTTTAAGAGATAGTAATGTAAATTGATTCTTTTCATGTCATCAAATGCAAAATTGATTCTATGAAACTTCACAACTGCTATCTAAAACATTTACACCATTGCAGAAGAATTATTAAAATCAAAATCGAAGCAGCATATAATGTTCTGATTCTGAAGTATAAGTATTTCAGAACATTAATCCGCTTCAAAGAAACTTTTCTGCTCTTTGAAGGGTTTGTGCCAACTAGGGAAATTCACCATATACTTTGAAAGGTATATGGAATTTCATTAAACTGACAAAGAAATGTTCAAAATTATCTTACTAAATCAGTATGCTTATTATTGTCTTTAAAATTTTCAAAACCTTTGACCCTAAAGACGGTTTTTACTTTTACTTCATTAAAGCTGCTTGATTTTTCATTTCTGCCGTCGTATATTTTAGCATTAATCCGTGTCAACAGCACAAAAAATACACACAGTTTATAAGTCAACTCTAAAAATGATTTCACATGGTAAACTTTATTGGAAGTTATCTTGCGATTATCATAAATCAAAATATATTTGGAAACACCGTTCTGTATTCTATATTATGGTCGATTTGATTACTCGATTATAAAGAAGTTTAAAATCAAATAAAATTGGTTAAAAATACCTAAAAAAATAAAGATGTAAAGCATTAAATCGTTTGCTTATTTGCATACTTTCTGTTCAAGTTTTCAATTTAAAAAAATTAGTCAATTTTGTTGTGTACCTATGTGATTCATTTCTATTTTTACTATATGCTTTTGTTATAAAGTAAATTTTTATTTTTTAAATAACGTAATTTCACACATTTTAAATGAATTAAGACCCAAAAGATCATAAATACGACATAACAACTTCGGTATTTATTGAAATCTCAAAACACATCAACACTGTCTAAATTAAGATTGAACATTTTAGCTCAAGTCAAATAGAAAAAAGCTTCATCAACTTCATAAAATTTTAAAATCATAAACAAGCTTGACTCTAAGAAAGAATAAGCGTAAAAGCTTTCACTTTCTATTCATCTTATACCAATCGTCTTATTTGAGTTACAAAGGAGAATTACCTTACAATTGTTAAACACATTTTTCACTCATCTTCCTAACTTCATAAACCTATGAGAGTCATGAATGAAGACATATCACGTCGGTAATAACACTGACTTCAATAAAGAAATGTGATAGTGGACAAGTGGTCATTGCAGTTTTTCCCACGGCACCAACGTCATAAATTTAAGACCGTTGATTACATTGCTTTTTCAACAATTTGCAATTATTAGTAAACTCATCTACACCCTAATAGTTCATACGTAGGTCAAACTACACATTTGTTTTTGTGTAAACACACACTAGAAATCTTAAGAATATAAAAATATTACGCTTAAACGTGCGTCTTCTTTTGTACTTATGTGTAGGATTGTAGGATATCTTGTTCCATTCTTTAATACAACTTACAACGGATTCAATATTAATCAACTATTTATCATCCGTTCTACTGCAATTTTTTGTGATATCATATTGTAAATTTTATTACAATGTGATCAAGTTTACTAAAACTTCATTAGATTTTAAAATAAGTAAGCCTTGAATGTATCAAATTCGTTTTTATTTCTAAAATTTCCGGGGACAATTACAAAGCGAGAAATACACTATCAAAACGAATAAAAAAACTTCACCAAGAACAAAACGTCAAAGCACGCCCATCTAAAAATATTCAATCTAACTTGAATCAACCTATATATGTTTTTCTCTCTCAACTGCTTTCTAATTTTTGATCGTCTTATCATTGTCTACCATTCGATTGTAACAACGATCAGGTTATTCGCAGCAGGTCAATCCATAATGTATACAGTATTTAATATCTATATCAACAATGACGATAGACATGAATGAAATCAAAAATAATTTATGAACCAATTAATCATGAAAACTTTATCTGAAAATGTGAGAAAAAAGTAATTTGTCAAGTTTGTTATTTTTATTTTAAAAAAACATGTACCTAAATGTTGTTGTAAAATGGAAAGAATAGACCACCTAAGTAAAATTTAAAAAATCACTAATTTACAAGATTTTGCAAAAAACAATTGAGTTTTTGTCAATGACATTAATAAACTTAACAACATCATCTGAAATTCTCAAGTGTATAAAACCCCATGTGTAAAATCTTTTGTTACAGGAAACTCCTTGAATATTCAACTCTTGTTTAAGCATTACATAATAAAATAACCCACAATACATAACCCACATTAGCATATTGAATCTTCTGCCAATTTTTTTCTTCAAATAAAGTAAACCAAACCAGTGACAAGTTAGGAAAGGCAGGGTATGAATTTTCAATCAACGGTAAAAACTCCTTTCTCGGCAAAATAAAGTGGCCACATCGCGTAGGATTGAATTAAGGAAATTATTTAATCCCTCAGAAAACTAAATGCTAAAAGCTAACCCCAAACCAAACACATTATAAATTGACGAATAGCTTAAAAACGTATATAAACAGATTTCAAGTAGAATGCGACAGCATCGAAAACAAATTAAAAAATCAACCCTGATACCAACTTCTGAGTTTAGTTTGGTAATAAAATGACTCTAATGTAATCAATATTAGACAAGGAGACGTTAGTTTTTTAGGCAAACAGTTAGTTTCTTACTGTATTGAACTTTAGTTGGCAGCATTTACAGATTCTTTCCGGTAATACTGGTGAGACGACATTCTCGAATCTCAATGAGACTCAAAAGTCAAAATTCTATCACCTGTTGTCCTCTCCCTTCCTCTACCAAACCATTAGCTTAGTCATATTATTTTCATTAACCTTTATTTCGTCATTCTCATCGTATCATAACCGTCTACCTTTAACCAATTAAAAGTAATGTAAGGATTAAAATTACTATACATTTATAAACTAAATGGAGGGGGATGATTATACTCTTTAAAATTTTAAAATGCAGACAACATGCAAACACAAATCAAGAATTGACACTCGACCTAACAAAGATGAGATGAAGTGAATTACCTCAATCAAACTTTCTTCATATTTATAATTTTATAAATCTGTGTTGTAACTTATTATATTTTACAAACCCCACGTCTACACGTAAGCCATAAAATATTACTATTGACTGTTGGTAATAAAAAGTAATAAAAAATTCTTTATAATAATAAAAGCCGACAAAATCAACAAGATTTTGCGAATATTTCACTCAAAATGATACAAATATGACAATCAATGTGTACACAAAAATAAAAATGTGATGCTCATAATTCTCATCCTGTGATTGTAATTGTCTGTAATATAATTACACTAAAGAAATCGGCTTGCTTTGGTAGGCTTTTCGATTTCAATTTTCAATCAAGACTTGAGAACGTAGACAATATAATAAACCGTTGGGGTGGGGAGGATGCATGATGATAGGTCACATAGTTCATGTAGACTTGAACTTCAATTTACTTTTAGACAAGAGTGGATTTCCATTTCTTTTTTCATCTCACTTATTAAAATTTTTTGTAAGTTATATTTTTCATTCAAATATAAAAAAAACTTTCAGCTTTCCATCATCTACACCGGCTTGGGTACAAAACAATTATACCTTTTTATATTACTACATTCTAAAATTGATAATGAATGCACTTGACCAGTTTCGTTACTCATAGGTTTTGACGGTTGTTGTATGTATGATAACAATGAGAATATTTAAAGCTGTTAATAATTGCAATAAAATAAGTTTTTAATTTGAATGAGTATATACGAGTTAATAAAAGTATTTTTTGAAATTATATTTTATTATAGTTCTATAAAGAGAAACTGTCTTGGATGAAGCGGCTGTCAGCTCGATTATAATTATTTGCGACAGTCCAAGTTAAAGTGAGGTGGGCAGTAAATTCATCGATGCAATATATCACGATAAGTGATGAATTGAATATTTGTGTATAGCTGTGGGTTTGCACGTTTACTTGCTTACTAACTAATGATCATCTATAAACCATGAAATTAATATAGATGGCTAAGTAATATGTTTGAATTTTGAAATACGTGTGTGTATACTTATGATGCAGCAGTATGTGATCTTGCAGGGATGAAACAAATCTTTAGCATTTTTTTATTATTATTATTGTTATTATTGAATAGAGAAAGATGCGAGAAATCTTCAGAAATGAAACCGGTTCCGTCGCAAAACTTTTTTCCTTTTGTAGGTTTTAAGGTTGGGACTCGATCCAAATTTTTTCAGTAACATTTTTGTCTTCCTCATGAGTCTAACAGTTTTATTGAATAGGGTGAGTCTCAAGTTCAATCAGTCACGAAGACAAATCCAATCTTAAAGAAAACATCCGTGAAGGAAGGACTGTCAGTTTGTCAGTCCGTCACATCGTTTTATCATTCTCACATCAGTTCAGTTCCCACTTTACACTAATAAAGTTATAAAAAAATTATTGATCTGAAAATCAATTAAAATTTTAAAATTTTAAAATGAAATCTTTAATTTTTATCGTGGCCTTTGGTGCCTGTGTAATCTCAACTGTTTCCTCTGCAAATATCCCTTCCGTTCCTGTCAGTCCGGAGCAAGAATCATCTTTAAAGGCTGATGCATCCGTGGCAAGATCAGGAGGATGGGGTTCGGGTTCGGGTTGGGGTGCTTCGGAAACTTTCAGTGGTCCACCAGCAATCTTTTTCGCCCTTCCAATTGCCGTCGGTCTTATCATTGTCTTATGGATCGCTGCTTATAACACTTTGAGAAGTCCTCCACCAAAGATTGGATTCGGTGCTGGTGCCCAGGGTGGAGCTCAAGCTGGATGGGGAGCTGCTGGATGGGGTGCCGCACCTGTTGCTGGTGGTTGGGGTGCTGCTGGATGGGGTGCTGGTTCTGAGGTTAATCCTGTGTATGAAATCGCTCCAGCTGGAAGCTCGCCTCAAGCTGCTACCGTTGCTGCGGCTGTTCAACAAACTGTCGCTGCCACTGGATCTAGGAGTCTTAACGATTTGACCCAACGTGTACTGACTAGCATTGAACGGTAATTTGAAATTTATTATAGAATGTTTTTTAACCTTAATGGAAAATAAAATTAAATACTTATAATGACTTTCTCCTAATTAATATTTATTATGTTGTGTATTTTGTGATTGCAGGCAAGAGCAAGCTCAACATTGATAAACGAGTGAAAGCGGTATACCTACCTCCAATAGTATCTACACAATCTACACAGAGGTATTTACAAGACCCATGACACCTCACAAATAAAGTTCTCTTATTAAGTTATTGCAGTCCTGATGATAAACGGTGCAACTTGCAACCTGATATATTTGCTATTTTGTTGGTTATGTTAACCTCGTTGTTACATTGTTGTTGTAAATTTGTAAGCAAAGTAATATTTAGTTAAGGTAATTTGTTTAATCTTCGTTGTTGTCTCTAGTGTGCCATAAGCTAAATAATAAACAACGGTACTCATCACTTTGAGTTTGTAAAGATGATTTTTGTCCAACAATTTATTTTTCATCGAATTTCTTCCTACATAAATGAAATGAATCATAAAGTTCAATTATATTTTATATGAAAGGATGTATAAAATTCCTTCGTGATTTATCACGAAGTTGTCCTTGCATTCTGGAAACCTTATAGCAGAATAATCAGTTTTTAATTATAGATAAATTTCTCAACGTTACTTTTTACTTTCACCTATTCTAATGCATAATTATCTTCTATAGATTACGGATTTAAAATTTCCTCGCTCGCATTTTTTAGAATTTACAGATTAAAAAACACTTTTCTCAACAAATTCATTGGATTGGAACGGTATCCACTTTATTGTTGGCATACAATTTAATAAAATACAAGTTTACGTTGAGTTTATTCCTTGCAGCTAGAACAAATTAAAATGGATGTTTCAGGATGAAATTTTGAAAGTCAAAGGGTTACCAATATTTTCAGTTTTATATTATTGACGTCATCTATTTAAATTGGTTGGTGTAATTTTTAATCTGCATCAGTTCAGATGAAGTTGATAGTTTTAGATGAATAATAAATAGATAAATGTTTATGATTATGGATGGTAGGCATACACTATACTATACTGTTGAAATCACTCATTTCATTTGAAGGATACTTGAAATTCATGCATTAAAAATGTTTAAAAATTTCTTAAATCAACGATGAATGAAACTTCCTAATCGAAACTTTATGGGTTTATTAAGAAATTACTGGTGACTGGATTTATTGCTAATGTAAATATTAGTTTGATTGAGGTAATAAAGTCTCAAAATAACCTCTTACATAAACCCTCATTCACATTACTAAAACTCAATAATATTATATAATTACTTTTCAATTTAAATTAGAAACATACACTAAATATTCGTTCTTATTCCCAAAAACGAAAATCAAAAATCTCTTGATATAATCTCTCATATTAAAATTACCACAACAGCACTAAATTATCAACTTAGTATTTCAAAGCTAGTCTTATCGTTTTAAAATATAGTAAAAACACTGGCCTAAATGTTTCCGACTTAATCTAGTCGCTGTCAAAAAGACACGATGCTTATAATTTCATATGTAAATATCGTGACCAAAGTCGGAAAGGCTGACAGCTTGAGAGAGTGAAATAAAACCAAGAAAAAATTTGAGAAAGGAGAATGTAAGAATGCAGGAACTGCACGTAGGGCAAAATTATCCGTGTCATGAAAAGTAAAAATTATAAGTTTATCACGCTGCTCTAATTTTTTAATTTCTTATTAACATTGGATTAATTCATCCCTAAAAAATCTAATTAACCAAAGTATCTAAAAATTCAAATTACAATATTACCATACACTACATACTTTCCTACATAACTTCATTAAATAAATGAAAGAATATACACACAAAGTATTATCTGCATGTGAATCAAGAAAAAGTGACAAATTAGTCAAAAAGACCTTGCTATCAGGGAGGCTATCTCACACCTGCACGACTTTCGTCAAAGCAATTTAGGAATGCCTCTACCTTGCTCTTCTACAATATAAAATAATTTTTGCTAATAATTTCTTTACCAACCGGAACTTTCTCTCTGTAACTTCATTACCCTTACTAGCAAAATTTAATAAGCTGAAGAAAAAAACCAGCCTGGAATTTGTACTTTGTAGATGAGACCTGAATTTTTTGTCAAGTTTTTTTCACACTAACAATTAAGGAATAGCAATGTGCATTTACATTTTTTTGTAAGAAACCCCCCAAAATTAAAGGTGTTCATACATACGGATGTGCCTCTGTACATACATTACTCACTCAAGTTGCAGACATATTTTTTAGAATATGAGAAAATAAGCACCGTGGTAAAAGGAACACATTACACTACTTACTTCTAAACAATTTGCCACTCTGCTACTTCATATTAAAATATAAATTGATCAAATCAACCTTTCCCGAGATACTCGGTATGTATGCAAATTGTTCCTCCCTTTAGACTTTAGCTTATTTAAAAAATGCTAAATGCAATAATACTATCCCTAATTGATACACACATAGTGAATTGCATATTATATTATAATCTAGCCACTATTATCATATTTATCTATCCTAGTCGACCCATCCACCTACATTTGATTCAAGGATTCACCAATTGATGTTACCATTAAAATCCTACAAAATATAACATAATACGATGCAATGTCAATGTCTAGAGGTTGCGTTTGAATTGAACCACATATTTTTAATATCGTTAGAAGAAGCAACATTTTACTTTACCTATTTTCATGAAAAAGGAGTCAACCCAGCGAAGCTTGAGGGATACAATTTTTGATATAAAATTTCAACAGAAAGGTATTACGTATGAAACAAAGTGGTATGAGAGAATTGATACTTAGCTTCGAGTCAGACTCTAATAGTATGAAATGTGCATGCATTTTGTTGTTTGATAGTTCACTGCCCAGGTAAACTTAACCTAATATCTGTAAAACCGGTTGGTTCGCATAATTTTTGCGTTTCCGTTTCTGGGTTTTAAGGTTAGGTACTGATCCAAATACTCTCAGTCAGTTATCCGACTTCGTGTTGTTGAGAGTCTTAAATGAAATTTTTACCCAAGATAAAGCTACACTAATCATTTTGTGTTTACTCCTCGCACGGACTTGACGTTAGACAATATTTGGAGAGAATACTTTATTGTTCATTTAGACACCCAGTGGTCATCATCTTGAGAGAAATCAAGCTCCGAATTTATTTCGAGTGTTGAGTACAGTATTCTTTTTTAAATTCACAATAATCATGAAGTCAGTTTTGTTAGTCGGACTTTTCGGAGTCTTAGTATCTCTGAGTTGTGCAGGAAAAGCACCCCCAGCCGAACCTCCAGCAGGCCCAGAGTCAAGGACGGAGCTTACGAGAGGTGGACAAGAGAGAGGAGATCATCACGGAGGACATGGAGGTGGTGGCGGCGGTGGTGGTCACCACGATGGACATGGACATGTTTACACTGAAAGTCATGGACAAGAACTGTTCCAGGGTGAAGAATGGATGTTGTTGCTTCCACTTTTGTTGATCCCACTTTTGGCCCTTGGATGCTGGTACTTGTGGGGAGGAAGTAAAGGTGGAGATGATGGATGGGGATGGGACCGAATGGGATACAGTGACAACTCTGTTGGAGGAGCTTATTCTCAGGGAGCTTATGAGACGAGGTCATTTGTTCCGGCTGATACTTTAGATAAATCAACGCATCAAAGGATTTTCAACAGCATTCAACAATAGTAGCTATTCTAATTTGTAAGTCTCCAATTTTTTATTATAATAAACTCGCATTCAACTAGATATTTCATTTTTATATAGTTCGAAAATTAAAATTCGAAACCTTTGGAATCATAAGAGTCATAGATTTCGATTTAACGTTGAAATATTTTGTTAAGTTAATGGCATAACTTTTGGATTGCTATATGGCCACACCGATTTTGGTTTATTCGTTTAAAACGTTTAAGCTATAATGAAAAACATATATCCTTGCCTTTTCGAATCAGTTAATTAGAATTACTGGCAAAGTTTACATAACTTAGAACTAATTACTGAAAAGTTTTAAATGCTTAGTATTTCAAATCTCTAACTTTAAGTTGAGATAAACCGATTAGTATGTTGTACTTATAAATTGTCCTTTTACTGCAAAAGTCATGAATGACCCAAACGAAATATCGAGTGCTTAACTTACCTTACCCAATACACCCTTAGATATTGATTCAACCAAAACAAGCATGAAATCTTATCCCTCACCTACATTATTAGCCAAGCAAGTTAAAACCCAAATTGCATACAAACCACTACCACTAAAAATGCAATACAAACCGATGATGCATGACTGATTTAAATGCAAACATTTATTTTCTCTTTTTTTTACAGATAAAAAATTTCAAGAAACATGTACCAAATTAAAGTAGAGCTCAAAGGCTTCAAATCAACTTGAAAATAATCAGCATTCATTCATAAATACAAACAAAGCATCACTGCAAGCAATCAATGGGGATTAAAATATTATTACTATATAAAAAATAATATTCTGGTGTGTCTGACTGAAGTCGTCTTTTGTATCAAGAGTGGCTATCAAGTTGGAATATATATACGGGGAGATTAATTTGTATTCTACTCACAACGCAATGATCAACGACGGTGATTTACCTCTATTTATTAATTTTAAGTAAAAAGATGTTCATTTATTCGAAGACTTTCTGCCTCATATAATAAATAAGTTCTACTAGCTATCATCATCCACTTCTAGCTAAATCAATACGTACCCAGCAAACCAAATTTTATAGTAAATTAGTACATAATCAATTGATAAATAATTACCGAGGATATTTACCAATACTCAGAGTAATTTTGGTACGTATATTATTTTGCCAGAGGGAGAAAGTCACAGAAAGTTAGGAAACGATTTTTTTGTATTTTTCATAATGAAAAAGAAACGTTTTTGTGGGCCATAGCACAAAGTACTTGTATTTTATTATTATTAATTTATCTACGATAAAAAACTTTGTAATAGTTAATTGTTTTAAGCTCGACGAAGATGTTTTTTTGAATAAAAAATGCAAAGAGTGAAAAGCTGAAATGTTACTATTTTGTGAATTTTTCTCTATCATTTATTTATTATTTGCATTAAATTGATGAGCCGACGACGATGATGATGATATGAAGAATATGAAGATGAGCGAGGGTGTTTTTTAACTTAAAAAATATAACAATGTAGAGCCAAAGGTCAACAATTCACAAAGAATCAGGACATTCATTCCTGAGTAAAAACCAAATAGTATAATAAACCAACGTGACAAGTTGTACCTATATAGTTGAGAAAACCGTTGGAAATATTGCAAACAAGGTAGGTGTTTACCGTAAACAAAGTGTATTACATTATGATCAATTGAAAGATGCCCATTCTCTTCTTTGATCGTGGTTAGTAGTGGTCATTCTTCCATTTCAAATGTTTTCCTCAGAGTGGAATCACAACTTCAACTCAAATTATTCACCAAGGCCGGTTTCCTATTAAAAAGATTAATAAAATTGACACGTACAACTGGCCGAGTACTTACAACGGTGACTTGGGCTTGTGACTTGGACTAACTACTGGGTAGTTGATCAGCACAACAGGACAATCAACTTGTTTCTATCTGCCCAATTTATTGGATAAAAAATTATAAGCAGAATTATTCAGATTTTATGATGAACTTGCGGACTATTATTTGCATCTTTAATTCATTATTACGGATTCTTTAAGGGCAATGCTTTCCTTGAAAGTAACCATTTATATTTATGTTAAAGTTTTTTTACAGCAATTCCAGTTTCTTATAGAAATGATATGTCAGGTGCACTTAAATCTTAAGTGAAAGTCGAATTAAATATACTTTATAAAAACCTTTTGACTTTTAGGTGGTCTAAATTCTTAAGATTGGCTAAATGATTTAAGAAAGTTAAAATCAATAACCAAAATCATCTCAATTTTGAGAAAAAATTCCCAACAATTTTTACCGACTAAATTGCTCCTGTATGGGTACAAAAATTTACCCACATTTCCAGTAACATATTATACAAACCAAACCATCAAAGAATCAACCTTCAGATTAACTTTATTAAAATCGGAACAACATCTTACAAGGAAATGAAAGGTGACAAGAAAGATGAGACATGGCTCAACCCACCTAGAAAAATATTATTATGTCATACTTTCAGAAAAAATTGGAGAATTAATGGTTTTAACTGGGCGGGCAACATTCTGCTAATTATTCTCAACATGATGAAGATGATGCATCCTATTTCTCACTCAACAAGAAGAATGCAAAGGTCAGACTATCAGACATCAACTTTACTACTGACTACAAGTATTAAACGATTGCCAAAAAGGAATTACCTAGCAATATGAGATAACTTTGTCGTTTCAAAAGTTAACCAAACCAACATCTGCCTACATATAGAGAAATATTATTATGTATTATTATACAAATGCGAGATGAGACTTGAGACTAGAAGTTACGTTAGTCAAATATAGGGCAGGAGAGTGTTTTTGATAACGTGCCAAAGCAACTCGAATCTTATCTCATCTCTAGCTGTTTTTTCTCGTTTGAGAAATGCATGCAAAATACAAAACGTGGATGAAGAACATTCATGCTATTGTGTAATAAGACTAACTACACCTAAGAGTCACTAATGCAAAGAACTTAATAGATTGTACTAATGTAACGTCTCAAAACATTCCTTTTACAGGAAGATTCCTGCAACATTTGACTTCATTAAAAATCTCTCTATATGTGTTACATTTATCTCAAATCACAACGAAGAGCAATTCGTTTTTATTTAAAATTAAGAAGGATTGGATAGTTGGGATTGGATTTACAATTTATAAATGATGAGGTGCTTAATTGCAATTAGTCCAAAAGTCAGCTACCATACCGAATGTTTTATTTACGGAGAGTGATTTTGTGGGCAACTGGGTAGTTCTTTAGGGTTGCATGCTTTTCTAAACGTAACTTGTACTACGTCAGTACGTAAGTTGGATAACTTTGTTCAGAATTTTCAATGAGATTCATATTTAGACGGATTGAACATAACTTTTGCAAAGGTCATGCTACCTGACTTTTTAGTTTAATCATCATCATCTCATCATCATATACGAGGAGTTCAACACTTAACGTTGCACTCGTGTCTGGTCAGTTGGTTAATTGTTAATTGTGAATGGTTGGACTAAGGGAAGATTTATATACTTATGTGAAGATGTACGTAATAGATCATACATAATGCATAGGGTAGAACTTACCAAATTCTAACGGAGGTTAATAAAATACTATGAGGATTTAGTTGGCAGATTTATTAGATTACCTGTTGACCATCATGACCTTCCTTTTACAGTTGTATTCTACTATGTTTATGTGTAAGATTGTTTTTTCTGTGATTTAATGCATTTATACCAAATATCAAATTGTTACTTTGTACTACGTCCATACATTATCACAACAAACTGTATGATAGTAATATTCATAGTGTAGCACCACCACTGCCTACCGCCTACCGCAGCAGCTAACCCTACAAACAAATTAAATTACCTGAGTTTAATAACTAATAATTATTTAGGGAAGATTATCTCTCTCATATTAAAATGCATGGATTAAAATTTCAATTCGGGTGGTAAGACGTGGTTTCAATTCAGATCTAGCTTCGGAATTTGATTTAAATTAGAATAACTTTTTAGGTCAGGTAATGTGGATTAGAAGAAGGCTCATAGTAGCCACATAATAAGGTAATACTTATTTTTCTTCTATTATGCTCCATTGAATACTGGCAAGATAAGTAAATTATTCTGATGATGAAGATATCTAATAATCTAACCAATTTACGAATAATTTAGATATTCCACTCTATAAATAATATTTAAAGAGTCTCCTTAAGTTCTAAATGTTCTAATTGAGATACCAAATTCTAAAATACTTTTAAAAAATGTCATGCTTGGTTGGATATCCACACTGAAAGGTATTCGCATCTCAAATTGGATGCAAGTAAAGTATGTATCTATGCAATTTAACTCGTTTAAAATAAAGTTCCACCTATATAAATCCACAATTCTGCACTTACTGGCGGTTTACAAAAATATGCCTCTGTGGATTGATAAGATTCCGGTCTGACTTTTAGTTAAATACTTTTCACCACGATGCTCCATTTCTAAATTTCTTTTTGTGACAATTAACTAATTGAGCTCTGTTTGTTTTGCTATAGAGGACATGTGGACCATTGAGAAAAAAACTATCAAATCCACCCACATTGTCCTCTGCATGTTTTCAAATTTTCTGTTTTTTGTTCTGGCTGGTTTAAAACTTGAAAAACAAACAAAGCAATTAGTTCAGGCATTGGTCATTCTCATTTTTTTACAAAAAAAATATGTACCTATCTTAAATATAATGTAAAAATGCGAACACTTGATAGTTTTCATATTTTTAATTTGAGTCAAACTTTTGAATGAAAACCCAAAATGCAACCAATTTACTAAATTCTAATTTCAGTGAAAAGATTTACAAGAAGAAGAATGAATTATCTGTAATTTGTGAATGAATCTCTAACCAAAGGGTTAAAGAAACATGAGAATGTTCTGTACTCATTATACAAATTTCCACTATATTTTGTGAATGACACTCCCATAAATAAAAGTAAAAACTTTCAGCACACCTGCCATTCTTGTCTGTCTGGTGTAAATCTTCAATTCATAATGTGTTGCATTAGACTATCAATAAATGTACAATAATCTTTGACTGAAAACTTTCTCCCATTTATTTAACAAGCTTACAATTTGCTTCTAAATCAAAATCAAAATCAAGCCCTTAAGATAAAATATCAGGTTGTTTTGTTACTTTTGTAACAACTTTGTCAGGTATTAGGCATTTGTAAATTCATAATTATGAATGAATGTAAATATTGTACATCGTACGCGAGAAAAGTGAGAACAAGACTGCTGTGCAATTTTTGCTACAAATACACAATAAAAAATAAATAAATAGCCTTTGGCCCCAATAAAATAGTATGTTGCAGGTTACAATTATGTGTGGATAAGCAACACACACACGGTGAGAAAAAGGACTTTACTGATGTTTAAAAAGATTAACATTTGCATTTTAAATGAACAAAGCTATTATCACAAGATTGTGGAAAAAACTTGCTTTTTTCTTACGCTACAATTCTAGGTCTAGGTCAAGAAACGGAAGAGACCTTTTCTGAAGTTTAATTAAATCGAATAGCTTCCTTGAATATGCATGAATGTGTATAAAGTAAATACAATGTAGATTTTATTCACAGGAAATCGCACTTTGAAAGTCAGAGTGATTTTACTATTATAGCACGTATTTTGTACTTTAGCAAATTTCCATGCATGTAAATTACCTTTATAAAACAATTGATGGTGCATAATAACAAACTGTAAATATATTTATTGTATTATGTCGTGTGACAATTGCAAATTCGATTTCGATTTAGTTGAGCGTGACTTGAATTAAGTTATTACTAAATTGGACATGTGAGAGACAATTGTGACAATCAACAAATGGCACTTGAGACAATGTTATTAATTAGATTACAATATGTAAAACAGAGTATTTAGAATGAACTGGTACTAAAGATAAGTGCTTTGTGGATGCCTGCTCAGATTAGAAAATTAACTTCCTGAGTACAACAGAGCAGGTTTTTAATTTCATCTTCCAGATTTTGATTTCTTATTGTCAATTGCATTTTCATTAAAAACCGGCTTTTACACCTACTTTAATTATTCTAAACGCTGAAAATTGCCTTATTATTATACGCGAAAGATTTTTATGATACGTCTTTTTTTTTAAACAAATTTGAAATTTTTGAGAATGACTTATTTTATCATTCCATAAAATTCGATACTGATTCTTTGCCACCTTTCGCACCGTATATAGCAAATATCCACAGGTGCACACATTATTGTGCCACTACAGATTATAATTCGTTAAGTAGTGCTAATGTTAAAACTACTAAAATAAAATATATAAATAGTAAGCTGATGCTCATGGTCATTTTAAAGATAGAATTGACGCACAAATAAAACCCACAAAAAATACCTGTACAGTTTTTGGTTACTGTTTACCTTACATTTTTAAGCTTTGCACAAGTACTTTTTATCTTCACTTAACAGAAATATGATAAAGCAAAATTAAAAAATGGTGATAATAATTATCTTAAAATCCAGCATACCTACTAACAATATACTGGACAAGGACACGACAACATTGTGTGACTGAAATGATTATATAATGTATCTTCACATTACTTACTAGGTAAATGAATGGACAAAAACAAAAAGACAACAAGGTCAGAAAGCAGCCGGGAGTATTCTTCTGACTGACCATCTAAAGCACACACAAGCTCTTAAAATTTTACCATTTTAACAAAAAGATTCATAAAATTTTATAGGAAAAACTACAATAAAAGATTTAATTTTAAAATGTCCATTTTCGAATTTATTTTCGGAGGGTCAGTCCTCAACGGTGGGGATAATTTAGTTACTCTTGCTCTTCCAAAGGCTTATGGATATGTCGTTCTTGTGGCTGTTGCCTCTGCAATTCTCTTAATTTGGATGGCAGCTCAGGTTTGTTGTAAACCTATATTTTCAATTTAAAGTTTAAAATTATTGAAATTAAACTTGATGATTAAAAATTTTGTTTAAAAAAATTTGTAGGTAGGGAAGGCTCGAAAAGAATACAAAATCTTTTACCCTACAATGTATTCAACAGATAACGATCATTTCAATTGTTATCAAAGGTAGAACTTTCAGTTATTAAAAAAAATTCTGAAACATAAAAACAAATTTCATTGATGGTAAAAAATTTATTTCAGAGCCCATCAAAACACCCTAGAAGGTTATCCAACATTTCTTCTACTGCTTCTTATAGGAGGACTTGAAATGCCCATATTTTGTGCCTTTGCTGGGATTGTCTTTATCATTGGAAGAATTTCATATGCTAAAGGATATTACACAGGGAATCCGAAAAATAGGTAGAGAAAACTTTAAATTGATGGAAGCATTTACATTGGTTACGGTTCAATTACACAAGATTTAATCTGCACATACTCTCTAATTACTCGTACTATCCGCTATTGATTTCAGGATGAGAGGAATGTATGCAATGTACGGTGTACTGGCTCTTCTAGTTGCAACACTCAAGTTTGGAATTCGATTGATTTTGCAATAAGGATGTTTTTTTCACTCTGGTTGCTATCAAATAACTTAATTGTATTGTACATTTATTCCCGTTATGTAAATCATTATTATTCTAATGGCTTTCAAGTTTTTGTTTAGTACAAACCCAAGGTGTCAAATTTTCCTTTTGAAAAATAAAATTATATGTATAGACTTTGAACAGGATGAATTAAAATATTTAAGACAAAATTCAACTATGGTTCATTGTTTAAGACTACAGTATTTTACTATTTGATTACAGAATTATTTTATTGGCATAGTATGAAATTTGAGATATGAGAATTGTCCAGAAAGAGTTGCAAGTTTTGGCTTGAGTCCAAATATTCGTTGCTTAATACTGATGTCAATGTTGAAATATAAGTGCCAGAGTTAATTTATGTGATTTGATAGATGGAATCTTCACGCATGATTGCAGCTATAACGAAAGTATTTTAAATTAAAATTCAAAAATGGATTCTGAAGACATTGAATCGTCAGACGACGAATTTTTTGACGCTGAAGACAATTCTGAAATAAACCTTAACCATTTCGAAATTGGCTGTAAGTTAGTTGAAGGCTTAGATATAAGGTAAAGTAGCAAAGTTAACAGAGGTATCTTATATTTTATGAAGAAATCAGACTGCTCATAAGTAATAATATCGAATACAACTGCTCTTTCCACAGCAAACTTTTGCAAAGTGAAGGATTGCAATTTGAACTATCCGAAGTTGATAAGCCACTCGATGAAGAAAATGGAAATCTAAGTGGAAATTCCACAAACATTTTTCGAAACCCCATTACTGGAAAAGAGAAAACAGAGAAAGGCCATGCAAACAAGAATCTCTCTCTTGATATCGATGTTTCATACGATGAGATTGAAGCTAAAATGGAACCTATTATAAGTTGTGGAGGAATTAAGAAACTTGTCAGCAAAGAATCGACTTTCTTGTTTTTTAATATTAAATATAAATATGTTAGGCAATTCTTAAAAAAAGTAATTCGCATATTTTAAGGTTCTACAACACGGGCTAGGTTCCCAAGCTCATTTAGGAGACATCGTACAAGTGAAATTGATGGTATTTATGGAAGGAGTAGATGAACCGATTGATGACATGTACGCTTTTAACAAATCCTTTCGTTTTAAAATCGGATCTGGAGTCGTCATCCCAGTTGTTGACTTCGCAGTCTTAACGATGGCTGTTGGAGAGACGAGCAAATTTCTTGCTAAACCAGAGTTTGCTTACGGACCTTTAGGGATACCTCCAAATATTCCAGCAGGTTACAGTGTCGCATTAAGATATTTCCATATTTAAATTTCAATATGAAAGCATTAACGATATACTAATGTAATTATTAATTACAAGTAGACACGAGAGCAATGTTGACGATTCAGCTTTTGAAACTTATTGATTACAAGAATATCAACATTGGAAATATGGGTAGTTCACGAAGAACTAAAATGTCTTTTGAAACCCTACATGAATCTGCTTTGAATTTTAAAAAACAAGGATCTGCAAATTTCGAAAATCAGAAATATTTTAAGGCGATCAGAAGGTAATTTTTCAAAAACACATGTAATGTAAATTATAAAAACTTTGATTGTGTTCAGCAGTCCAGGAATATCTTATCAACCGAAATAGAAAATCAATCGCAGAATTATAGAAACATAGATCGCAAACTTAATTTATTTTACATTAATAAATTCCGTGCAAATTTCAGATATAAAACTGCAATCAATATTATGCACGACACTACTCCGGGTTCTGGTACACAACAATTTCAAACCAAATCGGAATTGCTATGCATACTGCACACTAATTGTGCTCAGTGTCACATAATCCTCAAACAATTTAATGAAGCCATCATCCAGTGTAAATTAGCTATCCAACTCACTTGGATTCCAGAAATTAAAAAAGCCAAAGCATATTACAGGTGCAATCATTTATAAATCCTTTCTTAATTGTATAATTTAATCAAATGTACCATAAACTAATCTTTAAATTGTATTTAAAACTAGATATGCCAAAGCTCTTTTTGGAAAGGGGGAATTTTTGGAAGCAAAAGAAGTGATTGAAAAATGTGGAGCGAGTCAAGTGCTGGGTTTGTATGATTCTGATGTTCATCAACTTTATTATCAGGTTTTAAATTTTTACGTTTAACCTATAGATAAATCCCATCCCATGTGTTTACTCAGCAATATATTTTGTAATTTTAAAATCCATAGATTTCGTCTAAAATTCAGCAAGATAACGACAGTACAAAGGATCTTGCAAGAAAAATGTTTTCAAAATAAGTTATAAAAAATTTACAATATTTTATTGGTTCATATCAAAAGGTCATTCTATTTAAACTAATAATTTCTTCTAGACTTAAACACAACAAAATTAAACTTCATAGTCAAAGTTTTTTACTTTGTTGTTATCCAGCTTCTTTTCTTCAATCATTGGAAGTCCCACTTTGAGAAATATCCAAACTACACTGCATATTACAACAATTGCTAGAATTAAGAAAATTAGTCCTACGGCGGAGATCATTTCCTCAGATGTTTAATCTAAATATTTCAAAATTAAATTATTAGCAAACCATGCATATTTTAATTTAAAACAAAACGTTTAGTAATTACTTACAAGAGTTAAATTATAAAAGATATATTTCGGTTTTCCAATATTTAAAGTATCCTTTAATTGCTATAACTTAAACGGATGAATGAACAACAAACAATGATTGAAAATTTATGAAGCAATGTAATAATACAAAACCGTAATATCCCACATGAATAATCAACGATGCATACATTTTCATTTTAGCAGTGTACAGACAGATAACTTTTCTCAATAAAAGATAGTCTTATCAAAAGGTAAATAAAAATGAAAAGTTTTCTGATACATTCCGGTTTCTAACAGTTTTTTTTATTCAATGATACGTTGGATTTTTGTATACACATGAAGATTTTCAGGAGGGAAATTGTCGGCTGATTATAGATTCATAAATATTATACTTTAACAATTTTATTGAGTATTAAAAAATCAATACTACTTACTAAAAGAAACTTATTTTCTTAAATTGTCACAAAATTCCTAATGCAATTAATCAATCATAACTTCAAAGTGAACAGATCCTAGTCAATTAGCTCTGTCATGAATGATGTTCCTTGCCCAAGCTTTACATTCTATGTTGAGAAGTACTCCTTCTGCAAATTTAATACGAAACAAAGGAATTGAATTTACAAATTATTCTTTAATTTTTTTTAATTTAAATTTTAAACAGAAATAGTAGGGTTAGTTAGCTGGATAAAAATAAATGGGGACTGATACCCTTCTTGTTTATAATAAGGTAAATAATAACCATGAATTCCCATCTGAGGATAGTAGTTAATACCATCAGGGGTTATATATATATTCTCCTTGTAATTTGTATTCTCTCCTTCACAAGAAATCCTAACTGCCGATTATAGCCTTTCAATGTATCAAAATAACAAAATGTTCCAAATAAAAATTGAGTTCCTTAAGAAAATTTAAAATTGTTCACAATTTTAAGTATAATTAATTCATACATGATCCTTGTGTTCCTTTTTAATTAACTCAAAAATGAATTTTTTAAATTTTTTTGGCATTTTGTCATTGTTAACTTTGTCATCAAGTTCTTCCCTAAGTGCCTCATTATATTTTCCATCAGAGTCCCAACCTATAAACTTCAGGTTTCCAGCCGTAAATCTGCCATTAAAATTAAAATAAATAAAAAGACAGAATGCAATTAATGTGTAATTTTCCTACTAATTGTGCTCAGTGTCACATAATCCTCAAACAATTTAATGAAGCCATCATCCAATGTAAATTAAATTAGCTATCCAACTCACTTGGATCCCAGAAATTAAAAAAAGCCAAAGAATATTACAGGTGCAATCTTTTACAGTTCTTTTCTTAAGTTGATAATTTAATCAAATGTCCCATAAAGTAAACTTTAAATTGTATTTTTTTAAACTATATATGCCAAAGCTCTTTTTGCGAAGGGGGGATTTTTGGAAGCAAAAGAAGTGATTGAAAAATGTGGAGCGAGTCAATTGCTGGATTTGTATGACTGCGATGTTCATCAACTTTATTATCTGGTTTTAAAATTCTTTATTTTTACTCCAGATACCGATCGGCCACGGTGGTTATGCGATATTATAATTTATAATTTTAAAATCCATAGATTTCGACTTAAATTCAACACGAGAACGACAAAACAAAGGATCTTGCAAGAAAAATGTTTTTAAACTACCTTAAGTAATAAAAAACTTAAAATATTTATTGATTTATATCAAAATGTAATTTTATTTAAACTAATAATTTCTTCTACAAAATTAAACTTCATAGTCAAAGTTTTGTACTTTGTTGTCATCCAACTTCTTTTCTTCAATCATTGGAAGTCCCACTTTGAGAAAGATCCAAACTACACTACATATTATAACGATTCCTAGAATTAAGAAAATTAGTCCTACGGCGGAGATCATTTTCTCAGATGTTTAATCTAAATTTTTCAAAATTAAATTATTATTAAACCATGCACGATATTTTAATTTAAAACAAAACGTTTAGTAATTCCTTACAAGAGTCAAATTATAAATGACGTATTTCGGTTTTCCAATATTTAAAGTATCCTTTAATTGCTATAACTTAAACGGACGAATGAACAACAAACATTGAAAATTGATGAAGCAATGCAAAATTACTAAATCCTAATATGCCACATGAATAATAAATTCTGCATATTTTGGACATGTCATTGCGGATGCGGCATATGATTCAGTTTCATTTCAGCTGTGTACAGACAGATAACTTTTCTCAATAAAAGATAGTCTTATCCATAATGTTCACCTTATTAATATATTTCTATAGTCTTATCAAAAGGTAAATAAAAATGAAATATTTTCTGATTCATTCCGGTTTCTAACAGTTTTTTATTTAATGATACGACGGATTTTTGTATATACATGAAAACTTTCAGGAGGGAAATTGTCGACTGATATTACAGATTCATAAATATTATCCTTTAACAATTTTATTGAGTATTAAAAAAGCAAAACTACTTACTAAAAGAAAATTGTTTTCTTAAATTGTCACAAAATTCCTAATGCAATTAATCAATCATAACTTCAAAGTGTACAGATCCTAGTCGATTAGCTCTGTCATGAATGATGTTCCTTGCCCAAGCTTTGCATTCTATGTTGAGAAGTACTCCTTCTGCAAATTTAATACGAAACAAAGGAATTGGATTTACAAATTATTCTTTAAATTTAATTTTTTAAATTTTTTTTATTTAATTTAAAAAAGAAAGGCTTACTCGTAGGGTTAGTTAGCTGGATAAAAATAAATGGGGACTGATATCCTTCTTGTTTATAGTAAGGGAAATAATAGCCAGGGATTCCCATTTGAGGATAGTAGCCAATACCATCAGGGGTTATATTCTCCTTATCATTTGTATTCTCTCCTTCACAAGAAATCCAAACTGTCGACAAAAACCTTTCAATCTATCAAAATTCCAAAATGTTCCAAATAAAAATTGAGTTCCTTAAGAAAATTTAAAATTGTTCATTATTAAGTGTTAACACTATTCATACATGATCCTTATGTTCGTTTCTAATTCCTTTAAAAATAAACTCTTTTAATTGTTCTGGCATTTTGTCATTTTTAACTTTATCATCAAGTTCTTCTGTAAGCAATGCCTTATTATATTTTCCTTCAGAGTCCAACCCATAACCGTCAGGTTTCCAGCCGTAAATCTGCCATTAAAATTAAAATAAATAAAAAGACAGAATGCAATTAAATGTGTAATTTTCGTGTAATCCTTTGCTGAATTGTAATTTTTACCCTATTTAGTTTAAGGAGGATACACGGTTCTCCAGTAGGATACCCGAATCTATTTTTCTTATTGCAACCTTTAAATTCAGTTACATCAACTCGACAGCTTCGTTTTTCTGAGGCTTGCTGACTACTGTTATAACTACAGTTGATAACTTCATCTTTACTCTCAACAGGATTTCCAACCGCTGTACACAATTAGATTTATTATTATCTTAATCAATTTTCACCTGAATAGTAAAGTATATTTCTTACAAGTCATATAATCTTCAAGTTGCTTGTACCAAAATGCATTGCTGGTAGTACTGTTTTGCTGGTACCAAATCAGAGAAGATTCATGACTCACTTCTCGGTCTGGCATTGGTCTGTATCCCATCCCTGGATTCGTTCCGATAAGGCTCTCACCTAAAATCCATTTGGGTCGATCTTCTGTCAATGTTTGGTAGAAAATGTAGAAACACAAACCAGAAAAAGCGGCCAATCCCGTAAAAAAGATCATATAGAAGATGATCAACTTGGCTATAGTTTGACAATTAAAACCAAAACGAATTATTTGGAATTTAAAAAAAAAATATGATTTATAAAATTAATAAAATAATTATTTACCCCATGCTACCCCAGTCCTTCCAAAGAAGGCCCCGGTTTTAGAATTCCACACATAAGTACTAAAACGATTATCATACTCTTCATCAATTTTCCACTGAGGAACAACACGTTCGTTTCCACCTTCGTCTTTCCCCATGAGGAAATCTTTTTCTTTGCGACTTGAAAAATCAAAAATTCACAAAAATGTTGTATCAACTTTTACAAAAAAATAAAACCAGCTAGTGCAGAACTAGTTTAAGCCGACGAATTCGCTGATTCTTGAATATGCAAACTTAAGTGAGACAAGACTTGTGGGTCACAATAACAGCTTCTTGTCCAGAGCAGAAAGAAAATCTCCTTGATAAATTAATTTTAAGAAGCTATATAGCCTATTAGCCAAAAAGTTACAAAAGTCAGCAGACATTCCACTTAAGAACGAATAAAAAACGATAAAAATTAAACTTGATAACCTCTGACTGATCTTAACTGACTGACGGCATGCATTCCTTTTAATAACATTTTATTTTCGTAAATGAAATACAATTGTGTCAATGGACTTATTTATTTGAATGTAAAGCCTCTTCTATAAAAAATAATACCTACCAAAGATAGTAAATGTACGGGCAGTTTATTTTGTTTATGTTAAATAAATATGATATCCTATGTATTCCAATGAAGAAGAATATTTAGCTCTGTGTGTGACTGTCTTCTCTGTTGACTCAAGAAGATAAGCTTCTTCGCGTTGAAATCAGAGAAAGGGGAAGATTGACTTTTTTGACCTCTTACCTCATTCCGAACTAAAGGAAAAATACATGTTTCTATACTATTTGTATACTGTAATACTTCAAATAAAAGCCCCTTCCTTCAGAAACATAAACTCTTTTCTTAGATAGTCTTAAAAATAATAAAATCCTCCTACCTAAAATACACCGTTCTCAGTAATTCAATTAAAAGTTAAAAGTTATCGTTAAATATCGTAGCCTAAATTATTAATTCGTTCTAACCTTTCAACAGCCATAACCAGAATAAATACATTATAAAAGTTTAAATCTATCCAAAAGTCCATTTTAGTATGTGGAAAGCCAAAGTACTTCTTATATCCATTCATGCCTTTAATTTTCATGTATCTTTTTATAAATAAGCGAATTACACTAGCAAACTGTAGTTTTGATAATTTTAAGCATGGAATTTTTGTAGAAAAAAAGCTAAGATTTTAAAATTTCCAAAAATAATGATATTCTATGAAATATTTAATTATTAAAGAAATACATTCCTAGAGTGTTCTATTTTCAATTTTACAATATATGTAATTGCAAACGTGTCTATTAAATGTATACAATGAAAAGGAATGTGGCTGGGTTAAAGATGAATTTTATCGATGCAGTTCTGGATCACTTCGTCCTGGGTTATACCGGTTTCTACTGCAAATATCTAATTCATTCTGGTTCTAAGACGGGAGAGAAAATTTTACCATGAGATCGGATCCGTTATACCATTCCGTGGGAGATATTCTGACTTCTTTTCATATGCGTTTTTATTTTGAAATCCTGACTGTCTAATCATTTTATTTTTATATGTTTTTAAATGATGCTTTTTTAAACTGATTTTAAATTACTCTATTGTATTCGTATTTAATCTAGGTAAATCTTTGATAATGATACCCTGACATTTTATGACAAGGAAATAATACCAATTTTTACATCGGATTTTATTAATGCATTTTATAATCATAATCACTCGTAACGATTGGCAAGAACAAGGAATTTAATGTTTTGTAAATAACCGACCTATTGTTTCTAAAACGGAGTGGTTTTTCAGAACCAAGGCCGTGATTTCAGAGTTCATATGCATAATATTATGTACTATTCTTCAGGGTGTTTTCTTATGCAATGAATGTAATGTAAAAAAACATTAAAGAATTCTAGTAAACTCGGAATAGCATAACTGAACGATTTTAAAAACTGATACGTAAATTATATTAATACCCCTACGTACATATAATGGTTAGAAAGTTTAGGAATATCTTGCCATTCTTGCACATACTCACAGTTCTTCTGTTGATTTATTTCGGGGGTATAAATTGTATTGATTGTCCTAAGAAGGTGGATTCTTGCATCAGTAAGTGAATTTTTTTAAGAGGAAACAAAGGCTGTACTTGTTTATTGGTGATTTTTTAATGTATAATTTGCTAATGTATAATCTGCATGATTATCAATCTATATTTCAACTGTACCAATGTAGAAGCTTAAAATTGGAGTAATACATTTTTATGGAAACTTTAAAACTAGCAATTTTTAAGATTATGAGTCATAAATTAAAGATAAAGATCTTTGGATTACGAGTAAATGCATTTGCTGTCTTGAGTGTCCAAATTTTCTAAAAATTACAATTTTTCTGAAATTTTTAAAAGTTTTTACATTATTTTGTATTGAATTAAATTGTTTTAATCCAACAGGAGGAAAACTACGGTCAAATGTGATAGTGATAACAGGGCACAACGAGGAAGCCGTGCAAAAAGGAGTGGCCGAATGTGCCGAAAATAATTTTTGTGATCTTTCAAAAGATAGACTTTGTTACTCATTTCGCTTTATCAAAAGTCAGAAGCCATGGATGAAACAAAAATGTTCTGCTTGGGGTAAAAAAATTCCGGCTTACCAAGAACTACCTGATTACTAACAATACGGATCCCCTCGTACCAGGTTTCAATTGTCAGTTAAATGTTACAGAATTAAAACTTACATTTATAATCAATTAAATTTTAGACAATAATTTGCAATTACTTTCATAACTAAAATCTGTATTGAAATAGAGCATAATAAAAAATAAAAGTAGGTGTAATGTTTACATTAATTTTTTAATTGGGTTAAGTGCTCTTAAACTATGTCACATTCTCAAGTGAAAGCTGTTCGATGCATCAACAGCCTAAATATTAAAAAAATCTAGGTCATTAATTACAAAATAAAGTTTCTAATTTCGTACACTTTCATACTTCATAAATCCTAATGAAGGACACGTACTCTAGTATAATTTTACTAGGAAGTAATTTTGTCCATCATGAAGCTATCAAAAACCCTACACCTATCTATTTTCCTGTTGATTGGAATCTCAATCCAAGTGTCACATCAACTAGGGGAAATAGATGATGATGATGACGAATTTAACGAAATACAAAGAAATCTTAATGAAGAAGAAGAAGACGAAGATTTTGAGGACATTGTCCTGCGCCCACCTCCAATAATGAAGTCTCCAGTAGAAACAAAAGTAGCGGAACTAGGCCCTGATCACCAGCCAGGTGAAATGGGTACAGGAGTTGTGATTAAAGATCCATCAGAAGAAATAAAAGCCCTTGTTGCCAAAGGGTATGAAAATAATGCTTTCAATGAGTATGTTTCGGATTTGATCTCAGTACACCGAAGTCTTCCTGATTATCGGAATGATTGGTAAGTATTATAAAAAATTAAAATTAAAAATATAAATCATATTGGTATGGGAAAGAAAGAACTAAAAATGTATATTATATAATGGATAGGTGCAAAAAGCCAGGACTTCATGTGGATAAACTTCTTGCAACTTCGGTCATTATTTGCTTTCATAACGAAGCGTGGTCAGTACTTCTTCGTTCAATTCATTCAATTCTGGACAGAACGCCCCCACACTTGCTTACTGAAATTGTCCTGGTGGACGACTTTTCAGATCAAGGTATTTCAACATTAAAAAAAAAATCTCTGACAATTTTACAAAAAGCTTTATCAATTTTTTAACATTTTTTTCAGAACCCCTCAGAAAAAAACTTGAGAAATATATCGAGCCTTTTTCAAAAGTAAAACTCGTCAGAGCAACAAAGCGAGAAGGTCTTATAAGAGCTCGAATGCTTGGAGCTTCACATGCCAAAGGGCCTGTCTTAACCTTCTTGGATTCACATATTGAGGTTACTGAAGGTAAACTTACCAAGTGCATGCATTTGTAAATGCCTGTTGAATTCTATGGCTAACAAATTTGTATTTTATCAGGATGGGTGGAGCCTTTGGTAGACCGAATCACAAGAAACTGGACAACAGTCGTCTGTCCCATAATTGATGTTATTGATGACGATACTCTTGAATTCAAATTAAGCGAAAGGTCTGTAACTACCGTTGGAGGATTTACTTGGGATCTTATCGTAAGTTAGTTTTTTAACTTTTTTGCAGGGTTTTGAAAATTTCGTCATTAATTGTAAAACGTACATTAAAATGATGCATCTGCTATTTATTAAAATTTTAAACTGAATGCTATATTTATAAATGTCATCTTACTCCTTAATTTACTTTGGTAGTAGACGGATTTATTTGTTTGAAAATTGAAATGGACTATAAATAAGCAGTGCATTTTAGAAACTTCTACTATAATTCGATTTTGTCATCTTTCCATAGTTCACTTGGAAGGTGGCTACAGATGATGTACTTCGATCACTTAAAACTCCAGCGGATGCTGTACCTTCTCCTACAATGGCTGGAGGACTTTTTGCTATCCATAAGAAATTTTGGGATCGTGTGGGTCAATACGATGACCAGTATGAGATTTGGGGGGCTGAAAATCTAGAGTTGTCTTTCAAGGTAAATTAGTCTTAAAAGTTAATTTTAACACGTAAATAGACAAAGTCAATATGTTTTGAAATACATGTTGTTTTAGACCTGGATGTGTGGAGGACGATTAGAGATCATTCCTTGTTCCCATGTGGGTCACATTTACCGGAAACGTTCCCCATACTCTCACAAAGTGGAGAAGGAATTCAAGCTTCATAGAAATCTTGCCCGACTTGCGGCCGTCTGGCTAGATGATTATAAACAGTATTTCTTTACTAAAATCGGAGGTGATTTGGTATGTCATTTTAACTTTATTAGTCTTTAATTTTGTTTCAATAAAAATCTTAATTTGATTAAAAAATTTAAATTATTTAGACTGAAGCCGATTACGGAGATATATCCCAGAGGGTATCTCTAAGAAAAAAACTGAAATGTAAATCATTTGAATGGTTTATACAAAATGTATATCCCGATGTATTCAACCCAAAACTTGTTGTAGCTGAGGGAGAGGTAAGTTTTATTCAACCGTTTCAATGATAATTTGAGTAATAAAAACTTTTTTAAGTTTTGTAAATTAAAACGCTGCAATTTTAGGTACGCAATCAAGCTTTTGGATCCAATCTGTGTTTGGATGCAAGATCAGATAAGGAAATAAATGAAAAGCCAGCTACTATCTGGCCTTGCCACAACCAAGGAGGAAATCAGGTTAGAAAATTTTAAAGATTATAAAATGATACTTAAGTTGACATTAAAAGTAATACTGTTAATAATGTATAATTTTAATTAACCCTTCTTTAGCATTGGTTCTATACAAGAGATGGAGAGATGCGGAGAGATGAAATGTGCCTGGATTACTCTGGGGGGCTCGATGTCAAAATGTACTTTTGCCACTCAATGAAAGGAAACCAGCTTTGGCGATATGAAGATGAGGTATTTTATTTTTTATAAAAGCATAATTTCATTGAAATACGATTATCTTATGTTTGATCTTTTTAGACTGGATTTTTGGTTCATCTACCTACACAAAAATGTCTCACTCTTGACAAAAGAGATGAATTATCCATGGAAGATTGTCAAGAAAGAATAACGCAGAGGTGGAAATTCCAAAAGTTTAATAAGAAAAATGCTAAAAAGTTGACCACAGATGTGTTCCGTAATGAACCCTTCACAGAGCCAAAATTAGAGGAGCACCCTGCCCTAGAATAGCATATAATATGATCGTTATACATCAATAAATTATTTTTATATTTATACATTTTTTATTTTACTTTACTTAAGAAATAGGAATAAAATAATTTTTTATCAAATTTCATTTATTCTTGCAATCTTATATTTCTTTTATCAAAAAGAATCACTTATACAACTTACATCTAACAATACTGAAAAATTATACACTGAAAGCGATAACAATAAACCATTCAAGTACGGGTGTAACCAAGTAGCGAAAGCTGCACGTTTCCATTGTATTTGATTTGAATGTTTTTAAGCAATATAACATTTTGAAACGGTATTTCGAATTTCTGTATCAACTCATTTCGACCTACTCGTCAAAACCTATACAAATATATAAAACTTGAAATTTGACCTTTGACCTCATTTTGT